>PVLA01013595.1:0-13124 GCA_004027455.1 Hydrochoerus hydrochaeris
GAGCCTCCGGTAGTGATTCTGATGCAGCCATTCTGGCTTTCACCATTTCTTTGGGTGACACTTGACCAATGCCTGGTATCCAGGATGCCTCTCTGCCCTAACAGGTCTGAGCCTGGCCCCTCCAGGGCAGCCTGTATTTCCTGTTTTTCAGTTGTTTTTCTATTCTCAGTGGTGATTCCAGGGGAAAGCAGGATTTGATATGCTTGACTTTTTATACTCTCAGTAGGATTAGCAGGGACAGTGTGACACACTAAATCACTCAGGTATTCTTGTCTCTGCATAGATTCTTACATTTACTCACATTTCATTCAAAGTCTTTACATATGCATTTACTTATTCCTTTTTCCACTGCATTCACTTTCTATGTTAGTCTGAATTGTATGAACAAAAAACTACATGCTCAGTAGGAAAATTGCAAGAAATAAGAGGACAAAATATACATCAAGTGGGCTGGCTGAGCTGGCCCTGATGTTGGGCCACTACCTGGATCCTGAGTACAAGATACCTGGTGATAGATAGTTAGAGGCAGATATAAATCACTCTTGCTCTTCCACTCTGCCATTCACTCAGTCTTAACAAGCCATCAAATTGCTACCATATGGCAATTGCTGTCCGCAAGTTCAATACCTTGGTCCTCGTCTTCCAGACCACAGTCCAAATCTGCCTGTTTCTGCAGCCTAATTACAATGACTATGTTTGCCCCTCCATGATAAATCCTTAATCACTCTCACAACTGTGCCTTTGCATTTGCCAACCTTGCTGCACCTTCCCCAAAAACCTCAACCTGAATCCCTCTTCTCACAGAGGACTGATCCATTCCCTACCCCTATCACAGGGCTCATACTGCCAACATTTGTCCCCGCCTCTTATAGCATCTTTTTGCCTCCTCCACTCCTGTCCAAGGCCCAGCTCCTGCTTCATTCTGGCCTAAAAATCCCTCATCTATTCCTCTTCTTCCTAGGCAGGTCATAGAGCCCTGGGATCCATGTTTCCTCATTTTTGCTATCTTTGATTCTCTCAGGACAAAATTCTCTACCTCCCACGTGGACACAGTGACCTGAACATTCTGGGTGCTGGATCTATAAAGGGATACATTTTGTTAGCACTTGTCACATTGGCTGAGCTTGATAGCACAGATGTTTCTTGCTGAGATAATCACTTGGGGTGGGACAAGTGGGAAATGAAGCATAGAAAGGATATTCATCGTTATTGTTATTGTTGTCACATATTTGATACCTATACACAGTCATGGTGTCATCTGCTGCCACATGTATAGCCTCATTTAATCATTACAACAGCTGCATGGGAGAGGACAGTGATTGCTATTACTGGTTTATAGATTGGGTCCAGAGAGGAATAGGAGATGGCCCCAGAACATAGAATTTGTATAGGACAGAGCCAGGGCTGACTAAGCCTTCCTACCTAGTTTGAGCCTCCTTGCTAGAGAGAGATGGGAGATGTCCCAAGTAACATGCTCAGAAGCCTCAGTCCTTAAAGTTTTCTTCTGTTATCTCCAGACTGGCAGCCTCCTTTCAAGGTAGGCTCTGATCTGACTTCCACCTCCCCTGCTCCTCAGAGCAGAAGTCACCAAATCATCAGTCCACTCGCATGGCACCATATGCATCCTAGGGCTTCTTGGCTGGAGCTGGCCCTGGCACTACCCCCACAGCTCAGAGTGTGGTAGGGCATGTTTCCATCTTCTGTACATGCTTTCCACACATACAAACAAGTGCATATACACACACATGCCAGGCCTGAACCTTCAAAATCATGAACACATTGTACCAGGTCCATTGACTGTCTCACCAATCACCATAGTTGTCATTCATGCAGCACCTACTTCGTGCTTCTTACCAATCATCTAAAGTGATGCTCTGAGACCAGTGTGGCTTGTATTTTACAGGCAGGATGCAAAGCTTGAGTGAGTCATGGATGCATCCAATAGTGTACAGGTACCACATAAGAGAGCTGAGAATAAGGGTTAACCCAAATCTCCTATTTCACATGAAAGAACTCTGTCTGTGAGAGCACTGATAACTGACACATAACTGTCCTTAAATGTACACACTAAATACCTGTATTTGTAGATATAGAAATGTGCTGGTATGCACTTCTGCAGATGTTATTAGTACTTATCACCCATGATTCATAACACATCTATTCACAAGACCATGGATCCTTTGCTCTCTTGGGTTCCCACAGTCCTTTGTGGTTCTTATCAATGCTGCCATTGTTTCCCTATGGACTAGGCAGGTCCTGAGAACAAGAACATCCCAGAACCCCTCACATAGCCATGAATCCTGAAGTCACTAGTTGGTGGAATGGACATGTATGTGCCTGAATGAAGTGGCTGTCTGAAATACTGAGATGTGGTAAGTCTCTGACAACTACTAACTGGAGTATCAAAGTAAAATCTTCTAGGATTTTGGAGCAAAAGCAATGTTGTTTTCACCAAGTAACCACTCTCCTTTTGAGAAGCACTTCCTGGCACATGACAATTAATTCAACAAAGTTAAATTATCAAGTCTCAGTAGAAGTTTGAATGTCTAAGCATGGAGCCCCAAGTGACCATGCCACCTAAGCCACCTATCCTGGAGTTGTACCTTATGGTCCAGCAAACCATAAAATTGGCAGGTGAAGACAATTCTCTATCATCAGAGGGTAGAGCAGGTCCTAAGGCTAATGTTACAGGAAGTTCATCCTTCCTGTCACACCACTCCTACTACACTGCTTGCTCAGTCTCACTCATCCCTGGGACACTGGGAAGTTTTTGAGAATCAGTCCTAAAGGAAAGCCCTGGATTAGAGCTGATAAGATTGAGTGAAAACAAGAAATTATCTGGAAGGGGAGCTGGAAGATTACAGTCTCACCCAGTTGTGATACTAATTAAGGAAAGGAGCTCCTTCGAGGAGCTATGCATCTAGTTGATCTCTTTATCCAGAAAGAAACTGGGTCAGGTGCTCTGATAAATAGCAATTTAGGCCAGATGGTCAACAAGGAAGAATGGAGAACTGATCACAATAATAATTAATAAAATACTTAGTACACAGTACACATTCTATTGAAGGCACAGTACTAACCATTTTGCTTGCACATGTTGAGAAGTGAACAGAACATTGAAAATGGACTGTGTAATCTGAACTACTTTGAAGGTAATATGCAATATATTAGTGTTAATTTCCTTAAAAAATGGACTGTGTGAAAGTATCTATGCCCCACATGAATGCTCCCCAGATAACCCATGATGATCTATCCTGTGAAAATCTGTCAACTTCTCAAGATATCTCAATTAGTCATCAAAGAAAAATTGCAATAGAAGGAATGCATGTTATGTATGGGTTCAATATGGATTTACCTTCACATTTAACTTTTAAAACATTTTATTTAGTTATTAGCTTTGTACTAAATAAAAAACTAAGATTTGTATTTATTCTTCTTTATGTATAAAGCATAAATACACACAGCTATTAAATTTATAGTGTATTTGTGGAAGTCAAACTTCACTGACAGGGTACACAAGAAAAAAAATGTCTACAGCTTTTTCTAGGGTGATAAAGAAGTAGAGAAATTGCTCAAGTGGCTCTGCCGACTCCTAGACAAGGGGGAGATACATGATACAATCTAGAATTATTTGGGATTTAATTACAGATAAGCTAATGGAAAGACTTGAAATTGTGGGATTCCAGGCTGATAAAGATGATAAAAACAAGAACCAGAATCTGTTCAGATTTCTCCTGATAATCTCTATTCCCTACTCCAACACTCTCCTACTTGCCAGAGATCAGATTTTTTATTTTCTTCCCTGTCCCACTTGCCTTCATGGCCCAACTCAGAAGTGACAAGAGCCCATGCCTTGCTCTGTCAAATTCGTGGCTTTGTAGGAAGAAGTGAAGAGTGCTGCAAGCCCAGTAGCCTGTGGAGGGAACATCAATGGGAAAGAGAGTTCTTCATGACAATTCAACCCTAATTCTTATCAAGTAGTCTAAACCCAATTTTTATTAGAACTAGTTCCTGAGTTCCTCACCATTAATCCATTACTTCCTATCCCCATCACCCCTTATCTCCTCTATTGTTGACAGACATAACCTGGAAATCTAAGAGAGCCTTTGCATTACACCCACTAGGAGCCCTTATTAAGAGTGCCAAAGCTCCCTTGTCTACCTGTGCTAGGTACTAATCAGCCTCCTCAGGAGACAAATGCCTGACCTTCAATGAAAGAACTTGTTTCCAGTAAACACCACCTTAGCAGCAAAAAGGTCTCAATTCAGGATCAGACACAAGGAGCTAACTCTGGATGGACCTTTTTTTTAAAGTCCTGTTTCCTAAACAAGTTTTTTTCTTTTATTATTTATGGAGTTTACAGGAGGGAAGAGGTGACCATTACAAAGATTCCATTGTCCTTGAGATTGGCTTAGTGATTCAGAGCCTGAAACTAGAAGGGTTAGACATGGTGAGGGCTTCTTGGAAAAGTCCAGATTGTATCCACCAATACAGGGAGTCTTGATAGCCTAAGTGCCCTGTCTGTTAGCTTGGAAAAATACCACCTTCAACCATAGGAGAGGACTTTTATACCTGGATCATAGTGCTTCCCTCTTCTCCAGCTCTTTCCACCATCCAGGTGATATGACTGTCCACATGGATAATTTGTTATCTCCCCAAGCCATTGATCTCTCATCTGCAGGAGCTATAATGTTCTCTCCCCTTCAACCACCTACCCTATGAGTTTAACAAGATTGCAAAGCCTTCTGCTGTCCTAAACACAAAAGATACTGCTGTCTAATTCTCAGTTCAACCTTTTTTCTCAACACTCCTCCTTAGATTACTAGAGTACCACAAAATATACAATAGTCACTAGATTTGCTTAACATTATGCCTCCATTCAATGGACTAGACTCCTATCCAGACCGCTAGTGCTCCTCAGTCTATCTCACATTCTCCTCAGCCTACTTCTCAAAATCTGCTTAGGTCCCACAGTACAACTCTCTTACCCCTCTGCACTCCTACTATATGTCAGGCACTTAGGACACAATAGTGAAGATATCAACTCACTTTCACTGCTCTTGGTCCTGTGTCCTTACTCCCAATCCAAATAGCACAACCCAAAACTTGGAATAAACCAATCCTCATCTCCCTGGTTCCTATACCCAGATTACTGAGAACTGTGTCACTTTTTCCCCAAATTAGTGGCTATATCCTATATTGGGGCCTCCTACCTGCTCAACATCCTTCCATATTCCCTTCTCTAAGTCCTTCTCCCAGGCACTCCTACAAATCATTCCCTCTCATTCCTTCAGAGACGGGATACATGAGTCAGTATTTAACTTCCCTCTCTTCACTGGGTCCTAGGCTATGTTGCTCTTCTTTATCAAGAAACTGACCCCTTGCCCTTGCGTCTATCTTTAGCTATCTCTTTCCTGCTTCACTCAAATTTCTCAAAAAGTGTCTGTACATGATGTACAGTCTCCTCTACCTCAGCTGTTTCAGACTTGCCCACTTCAGTCCTCTGTGCCTACAATCCCTAAGACTCTACTCTACAGAAATCCTATCTACACTACAAACTTAGAGATGGGGCCCAACTTCTTACAGGGAGATGTGCTGATCCTGTTCCCAGGAATCCAATGTCACCACAAAATAAGCATAGACTGAGATGGACACTTTCCACTTTCTTTTAAAATGTGATGACAAAATGTCACAACCCATCCCTTAAAAACGCAATAAACTCAGAAACAGCAAATAGATTTAATGCAGTGTCAACTCCAGTTGATTGATAGTGGCTGCCTAGAATGCTGTTTTGAGTAGGTTTCTGAGGGTACACCTTAGTGAAGAGAAAGACTGTTAGGATTAAGGATATCTGCAAACACATATTAAAAAATCAAAGTCAACTGATAGCCACCAAACAGGAAGGAATAAATGCCAGAAGCAGTGTCTTTGTATACTCTCCATATCATTTTTTACCCTGGGTTTGAGCTTTTCATCCCATCCCCATGAGCCCCAGCTGCCTCCACTGAAACCATGGCAGACACCTGAAATCTCATTTATAGGAGAAACCACAGGCACCAGATCTGCCACTGGTGCTGGCACCAGCTCCACCAAGACCAGCAAAAAGCCCAAATGTTAGAGTGGCAGTCAAGCTGGCACTGGCACTAAAGCCACCGCTGGCACTAGCACCAGTGGTACTAGTACCAGTACTGGTACTGGCACTGGCATTAGCACCACCACTCTCTTGGACTTTGGCTTTATCTTCAGCCCCTGCCTGGATCCGGGCTTTGGCCCAGGGTCCAATATCAGCTTCATCCCAGTTGCAGGGCCCAGCAGCATTCTCAGAGCCGAGCCCAATGCCCATTCTTGCTCTGATCTCGGCTCTCGCCTTGGCTTCAGCAGCAGCCTCTGCTGCAGCCTTCAAATCTGCTTCCATTGCCTCTCGGTACTGAGCTGCCCACTCCTTGGGATCCTTCTTTTGTACCTGAAATGGTAATAACAGCCATTTGAAGGATCATAATCACAGGATTAAGTACCCACTACATGCAGGGCACCATGCTACATGCTATATGTAATAATATTATATGTAATAACAGTAATTCTGTGCCTTCATATTCCATCCCTATACTGACATTTTATTAGTTATGTGATTTGAACTCATCACCTACCATGGGTCTGTTTTCTTATATGCAATAGGGCAATGTCATATGAAATGTAAAGACTACATGATTCATACAAAATGCCTGTCACAACATTTGGCACTAACAGAGGCTTCAGAATGTTCAAATATGAATTGCAGGCAGCTCTGCACACCACCTGGCCAGTCAGGTGTACCCCATACTCTTGATATTCCAAGCTGAGGCAACTCTTCAATTACCTTGCAGGCAAACTTGAGGACTTTCATCTTGCTGGTCTCATAGTAGGAACGTAAGCCCCAGAAGAACTCATATTCAGGGGGATTGCTATTGGGGACTCTAGCATAGTCCAGGTACCTTGAAAATAGAAATTCAAAGTCTTTACTTCTAAAACTACCAATGGCTCACCCATGAATACACTGGACAAGCTCAAAATGTCCACCTCTCCCATTAAATGCTGTAGCCTTCCCCCCATTACTGAGCCTTGTCCCATTGGTACTATCCAGAAAACATGTGGAAGTATATGGAGTAAATGTGTAGGACACTTGCTCAAAGGCAAGGCACAAGTGTACCCCTATTCACAATGACCCTAGATTCCTGGTGGGTGTGTTGTAAACAGAGGAATCATTCTTCAGGCCACCTTCTGAGCACAGCCCATGACAAGGGTTCCTGGGGAGGGTAGGCCAAGCTTTGAGCAAGATCTCCTATAGAAAATGAAAGACTATAAAGGAACAACAGTTAATTGCCAATTGGTTGCAGCATATTCTATGCAAATACCTGACCATATGCAGTATGTGCATGCATGTGTGTGTTTCTGTGTGTGTCTGTGATTGTGTCAGTGCTTTATACTTTCTCCGTGATGAACAGAAAGTCTAGAGAGCTGGACTCCAGGCCTAAATGAGCCATTTAGCAGCTGTAGGCCAGCTCAAACATACCCCTCAAGCCCCAAGTTCTTCAACTGTAAAATGTAGGTAGGATAGAATTCTGAAAAATATTATGGAAGAGAAATGAGATGCACAAGTCAAATCCCCAGCATGGCTGTGTGAAGCTACCATTCTAGGGTATTTTTTAATGGAAACTGATTTCTATAAATCCCTGTTTAAAAGCACAATAAGAAGAACAAGTCATTGAATCTGTGTAACCCTGAGCAAATAATTTCACCTTTCTGCCTGTTTCTATATATGTATGTAGTTAGTGATGACAATTTCTCTTGAACAGTTGTTCTAAAGATACATACGAGAGTCCATGTAAGAAATCAGTGAACATGCAGCCCATTCTGTGTCACTGCCCTGAGAAAACACCTAGAACCTGCATACCTGCACCTGTACCCACACATACACTTGTGTACTCATGCCCATAAGCATGCATGTACCATGACTTTATCACTCAGTTCTGAAATAGGAAAAATGCATGGAATATACCAAAGGCACTTACTTCTGTTTCACAAACTCATCAGTAATGAGCTTTTTCACATCCCCAAAGAGAGAGTGATGTATCCTGAGAGAGGGAAAAAAATAAGTAACTAAGTAAATACAATTAGGAATGTGGCACTGCCCTGACACAGCAAAAACACTTCCAAGATGTGAAAGAGGTTTCAGCAAAGGGGATGCTCCACAGAAATTCAAGAGACAATGAGAAGAGGAGCAGAGTTCAGCACCATTTCCCCATCCACCCAGGTCAGAACTCGGGGGCCTCTACCCAATCCAGCACCCCCGCCTGCTCCACCAGACCACCAGGTTGATGCAATCCTGGGACTGTCCTCTCTAGCCAAAGGACACCAAGTGTTGAAAGAGCCCAATCATACCCAGGGCGTAGCCCCAACTTGCGCAGCACCTCCCAGATGACAGCTGCAAGGGGAGGCAAGAGGAGACAGGAAAAGAAAATGAGCATATGAAATTCAGACCATGACCACCCATTTGTCTGCACACCCTCACTGGACCGATTTCCACTCACCCTCACTAGACCGATTTCCATTCATGAATATGATGCTAAGAAGCACCATAAGGAGACCCAGCTTGGGTGAGTCCTTGGTCCTAATGAAATGATAGGAATGAAAGTTTGTTGAGGAGCCAACTTCAAGACATACCAGCCAGCTTACTTAGCTAGCACCTCCCAGACACCTCAGATGTGAGAGAATATTGCCCAATCTATGCTTCCAACTCTATGTGAGCGCAGGCAAGGTACATAAGTATCACCAGCTACTGTCTCATCAGTAAGATGGAAAAAATTCACATCCTATTGTATCCTCATGTTGCCAAAAAGATGGAAGAATGCCTGTCAATCTGGCATAACATGCTTCAGAAACACACCTACCCTTTGAACCTCATGATCCAATAACATCAGAAAGCCTTCCCTTGAGAACCACTCTACTAATGACAGGCCTCAGTAGTAGATAGGTACCAACAGGTCTGCTTTCCAGGGAAGCTTCAGGATACACAGAAAACTGACAACAGGGATATCCTATCCCAAGTCCTTGCACACTTCAGTCAATAATAATCAGGCACTATTTTTGAACTCAGGATGCAACCATGTGGGAGGCTTAGACAGAACCTTTTTAGGCCCTCTTTCCTGATTCTCTAATGGGATGTCAGGAAAGAGGGCAGGGTAGTATCATGGATGAAAGTAGATATCCCTCTCCCACCCCAGCCTTCTTCCAGCTTACGTTCCCAGTATGCCTGCATCAGTGGGCTCTAAGGTGCTAAGAAGAATGTATAAGTGATCATTCTTATCAATTTCCTTCAACTGAATTCCAAATACCTGTGGGTGGGGAGAATAACATGTAAGATCACAAAATTCAGCTTTCCAAGCACCCTGAAGCATGCAAAGAACATACCCAGCACACAGTAAACATGCAAGGAATGTACTATTGTTATCAACATCATCTTTGAGATTACTAGGAATCTAGGGAGACAGAAAGGTGAGCATGTGAATATATAACAGGGTGTGTCCAACAGCAGACAGAAGCCAGGACTAAGGTGGCTTGAGTCCTGGTTATGCTCTCCCCACTTAGCTGCTATGTGACCCATAGCCAGTCTATGCCCCTCCCTGGGCCACTGGCTGCCCATCTGCACAGTAATAAGGCTATATTATTAGGTCTCTTTGATCCCCCCACAAGGATCATTGTACACTTTGTTCCATTCAATGTTTCCCCAAGGTATCCATCCCCCAGGGCTACCGCTTCACCTTCTCCAAGGAATAGCCTGCTCGTTCAATGATTTCAGGGTACACATCAGTATATTCTTTGATGATGTCCTTCAGCATGTCTGTAAGGGGAGAGTGTTGCAAGCACCTGGGTTGAAGAGTTGCCAGGTGGCCCTCATGCCCAAGCTACAGATCCTTTGTCAACTACGCCATGGGTGACTTAACTAGGTTCTGGGCTTATCAATAGAGATGCTAGCACTTCCAAACTAGAATTCTGGGAGAAGAAAGGTGGGACTATAAGAGTGAGAGATCCCCCTAGTACATAGGAGAATGCACAATGTAGGGCAGAGCTCAGGGAAGGGGAAAGGTTGGTAGGACTCTACCTGAACGCTTGATGGGAATCTTTGTCTGGTCTTTAGCCAATAGGTACTTCACCAAATCATTTGCCTGGGACAAGAAGATAAAGATGAAAAAGAGAAAACCTGAGGATGGCAGAGAAGGAGGCTGGCAAGATGAAAAGGATGGCATTCTTACCCTTCCTTGCAAAAGGGCCACATCTCGAGTTGGTGGCGTTTCGGATTCTTGGGATGACTGGAGCTTGGCAGCTCTACGGCGAGCCTTGCCCCTACGAGCTTTAGGTGACCTCAGGGAGAGTAAAGCTCTCCGGGCCCAAGCAGCCAATCGGGTCCTTGATGCCCTGCGGGCCCAAAAGGCTATGGGCCCTCTTGAAGCCCTTTTGGCCATTGAGGCCATTAGTGCCTTTGAGACCCTTCGACCACCTGTGATTCCAGAAGTCTGACTCTGATCACTGCTGCCATCCTCCTCTCCTTCCAGATGTTTCACCTGCATCAACAAATATGAAGTGAACATTATCAGGTAAAACAGGTGATCATTCTTCCTTATTCTCTCTCTTCCAAGAAGTAGCCTCTAATCCTGCTCCTATAGTAACAGCTTGACTAGCTAGACAGGGGCCATGCAGAGTACTGGATTTATTTCTCGATTTCCATTCCAGGGTGTCATCCTCCCAGTCCATCAGGAACTTAAAGGTCTTCTTCTTTCTATGTCTACCACTTTCTCTGTACCATCCTGGACAAGTTACCTTTCTGGGACTCAGTATACTTCTCCATTAAACAAAGACTGTAAGACTTAATATTTAACAATATAACTTGTGTGAATGTGCCTAGGTCAAGTGCTAACACATGGGCAGCTACCACATAAATATAAACTGCATTACATTAAAATTGTAGGTGTGTGTACTACTGTCACATTTTCCCATAGTCTGTGAGCTCCCTGAAGTCAGGAATCATACATATTCTTTTCAGTTGTCCCATATGCCTTGATGAGTGAAGGGAATCTTTCTAAATGTTTGTAGAATAAACAACCAAGTAAAAGAAGAGGAATGAAAAAGCATGGATAGTGACTCCAGAGGTCCTACCTTTCGGGCTTTCTTGAACTTGATCTTGGGCCGAGTATCCTGATTCTCCTGAGCCTGGGCAGCTGCACCCTCATGCTCAGGTTCATCTGTTTGAGCCTGAGAAGCAGCAGCCTCAATCTCTGAAGTCTTTGTATTGACCTTCATGTCAGCCACACAGCTGACCTTTTTGGTCTCAAGGGCAGGCATTGTCACAGCCTGCATGTCAGTATTCTGTATCTTGGTGTCAGCTGCTGGACTCTTGTTTTCAGCTGTCAGAACCTGAGTGTCTGTCAGCGGTTTGACAGGTGAGGACTGGATGGCAGGTGCCTCCTGAGATTTTGGGGCCTTTGAGACCTTCATGGCATTCAAGACCCCTAAGGCTTTTGAGACTTTTGCAGTCTCTGAGATCTCTGGTACCTTTGAGGCCTTTGGTGTCTCTGAGACCTCCAAGTTCTGAGTCACTATCAATAGGGTCTGCATCATTGAACCACTGTCCTTTTCTGAAGCTTTGGCCTGCAAAAGGAAGGAAGAAAGCTCACTGACCTCTCCACCCCGAACTAGGCAAATAGCTCCAATATTAAAGTCTACACTTCTAAAGTCTATATTCCTACTGCAATATGCTGTGACCACCTCAGCACAATAAAGCCTCCCCTTCCTCTGAGCAAGAAATGATAGTAGAAGAGGAGCCCACCCACACTCTTCAATTTTTTTCTCCATCTCTTCCTCCCTCCCGTGTGTGTGTGTGTGTGTGTGTGTGTGTGATGGGGGCAAAAGTCTAGGCAAAAATGTGCATGGAAAAGGACAAGTGAGATGGGAGGGTGTCAAGGGATGTGGAGCAGCAACAGGGGTTGGAGAGAAAAAGCAGCTGTAAAGAGGGCTGAAAGAGTCCTTACCTGGAAGCAAGCTGGGCCTGCACCACTCTCGCTTGTGTCAGACATGTCTCGGGTTGGCCTGGCAAGAGCTGAGCCTGAGAAAAAGAAGGCCTCGGTCAAATACAGAGCCAAACTAATGATCTCTCCCCAGTTTTGCCTGAAGTTGATCCTCACCTTCCCTAGAGCCTCAATCTCCAACTCCACCCCAACACCAACGACTCTGTTCAAAGGCACAGAAATCCAAAGCGTCTAGGTCTCAATTCTCTGCAGCCGCACCCTCCCTTTCTCCTGGAAGATGTGCCAGCGCGGCAGCTCAGAGGACCCCGCCCCTTTTCCCAGTGCACACCCCTCCCCAGCCGCAGGTCGATAGTGCGCATGTGCGTCTGCTACAAGCCCCATCTCCGCCCTGTTTGCTTTCCTGCACAAGTGCTTTCTTTTAAGTCCACCATGCACATGCGCATTCAGCAGCTGGCCTGTTTGGCTGCGGGCCCTTCTCAACACGCCCCTTTCTAGTGATACATGTTGCACACGCGCAATGGTGACAGTCTCAGTCCAGCAGCCTGCCCCAAAACACGCTCCTCTACGGGTCGGCAGCGTTCTTCGGTCCCGCTCTTTACACAAGAAGCCTCCATCCCAAATTGTCGCCAAGTCTAGTGGTCCCAGACCCAACCCTACTCTCTCACTCAAGTCCGCAGTGTCTCCTGGTTCTGCCCTTTTTCCTAACAAGCCCTCCTCCAAACTGGGGAAAATGATCTTAATTCCGCCCCTTCCCAATTATACCCTCGCAACCTCAAATCAGCATTGAACTAGTGATTCCATTTTAGGCCCTGCTAAACCGGGGCCAGTTCTCTCCCTTCCCATCCAGATAGATCTGGTACAATCCGGTCCTAGCGGCAGGTTTTCTCCAAATCCCAAAGGATGGGGCCCGACACCTAGCGGGCTCTCAGCCAAAGCTGAACTCCGCAGCTCACCTCGTGATCCTACAGTTGCCGAGGAGATCACTCTCTAAACCCTTCAGAAACTCCGAGACTGCCCTCCCCGCTTCAGGCCGGAAGTGGTCCCGCCTCTTTCCGCCTCCCTTGA
>PVLA01013595.1:13224-36025 GCA_004027455.1 Hydrochoerus hydrochaeris
CCCCCCCCCCCCCCAGTCTTCCTTAACCTCTTTCTCCATCCACTAGTCTCTTCTCTGGATCTCCACGCTCACTTCCGTATTTCCCTCTCCCCCACGTATTCTCAGTTCCCCAATCAACGCTGGGGTCCCTGTTTTTCTAAACCCCTAGGCTAGTCTCTACCCTTCAGTCTATATACAGTATAGTCTCCTACTTTCCCAGTCGTCCTTATTGCCTACACCCCATACCGAGTCACCTCTTCTCCAGCTGCAGTGGTGTCCTACGAATTGCGTACCTGCCTGGTTGTGGGTTTCAGGTTACAACTACTGTCTGGCCACTAGAAAACCCTAAACCCTAATCTCATCACCCTCACCTTGTTCTCTAGCAAGTCCAGGATGTGTCTGTCTTCTCTCACTTCGTTTCAAAATCAGCCCCCTGGACAAGAGCTGCACACAGGACAACACAGCCCAGCCCCTTTCCGCAACCCCCGCCAAAGCCACCACCACCCCACCCTTCTACCCCACCCCCCTCCCACCCACCGCCTTCTTTGGGGAGGTGAGGGGTGGGGCAATGGGCCCTGTTCAGGGTTGTCTGATGCCAAAGCTCATATTTATGCCACTGTACCACAATCAGTCTGAAGCCTTTCAAACCTAAACCACCTCCTGGAAGCGATTCATTTATTGAATTTATTTATTTTTATGTATTTCTTATTACAAAGGTAATGTGTTTTCTTTGTGAAAATTCAGATAATACAGAAATACTTAACAGACTAATGAAAGATCACCCTTATATCATTCTCCAGCAATAACCACTATTAACATTGTATATACATTCCTCCAGATGTTTTAATATTCATATGCTAATTATTTTGGGTGTTCTCCCCACACATGGTACACAATTCCTCTTATTCTGTGACCTGTTTTTTCTCCAGTTATACATTTAAACATCTTTCCCTTAGTGAACATTTTTCTTATTAGCTTCACAATCTTGTGTATAGTCATCTTATAATTTATTTAGCTGGTCCAGTACACATTGCACATGCTAAATATGGGCATTTGGATTGCTTCTTTTGTCTCCCACTATTACCAACAATGCCACTTAGGTACATCCTAGTATCTGTATTGGACTCTTTTGTTGTTTTATGGTATTTTTTGCTAACTCGCATACTACAAAAGTCTTCCATTTCTGATATCAAATTTGTCAGCTTATTTTCAAAAAGTTCATAGATGTAAAAATAAAGTAAATTAAAGCATCACTAGTTATAGAATATGTGAATGCAAGCCCAAAAAACCCAAGAGTATTAATTAAAAACTTATTAGAAACCATACTATACTTTAGCACAGTGGGGTTTTTTTTTGTTTGTTTTGTTTTCTTTTGGTACTGGGAATTGAACTCACTACCTCATACTTGCTTTAAAGCAAGCGCTTATGCTAGTGAGCTAAATCCCTGGCCCCAATACAGTGGTTAGTTGTAAAACATATAAAATTCAGTAACTTTCCTGCTTCCAAGTGTGCTTCAAATGGTCACATGTCTGCTGCTTCCAGAGATCAATCACATTTTCCCTTACTAAGCAAATAAAACATCACAATTTAAGACATACAGACACATATACATTTCCAACATATTTAAGGTAGGAATTCAGTCTTTTGTTTCCTCTATTCTTCTGAACTGTTACTTCCTCTGTGTTTGTGATTTTGCCTCACCACTTTTTTTTTCTGCCTTCTAGGTTCCCTTCCTATCCATGCTGAATCTAGCCCTTCCTTTTCTCCCAATTTTAGTGCCCTAAATTCTTATCCATTCAAAATCCCAACAAGTCTTGAATACCAAGATAAGCATTTTAATCTAACATTGTGGGGTTGTTGAAGAGCTCTCAGCATGGACATGATATAAAATTGTTTTAGAAAAAGGATCCTAGTTGTAGAGTGTGGAGTAAATGTGTCATGGAAACAGGCAGAGTAGTAAAGACCTTGGTAATCATCTGGGTAAATGATGATTATGGTTTGGCATGAGTGGTAGTAATGGAGTTACTGAGAAATAATTTAATTTAGAAGACAATAAATAAATAAAAAAAACCAATAGAACATGGTGAGTAATTGGATTGTGGAGAGAAGGCTTATGAAGAGGTATGTGTCTGAGGGAATTCTTAGGGATCTGATTTGAGAGATGTGTGGATTGTGACCTCTTTCACTGAGATTTATAATATGAAGGAGGAATGGATTTGAGGGGAGCTGAACATTGATTTTGAAACATGTATGGAACACCCAGGTGGAAATATCTCACAAGTAGTTTAATATACGTGTCTAAACTTAGGAAAATGGTCAAGACAGATTATAGATCTGGACATCATTAATATATAAATGGTTCTTTAATTCATAGAAAAGAGCAAAAGCACCCAGCATTATACTAGAAGAGATGTAGACTCAGGGAAGATTCATGGAGACCTGCAGAGTCTATGGTATAGGTGGAGGAAAATTATCCCACGAAAGAGGTCAATAAGGAGTGACCAAAAAGGTAGGAAGAAAATAGGAGAAAGCAGTATCATAAAATCAAGGAAAGAGACTTTTCAAAAGAGAGAGGTCAATAGCATTGAATGATGCCAAGAGGTCAAGAAAAGTAAGGTCCTCAAGAATGTTGAGGAATTTTTGACAATTAGCTAGTAGTTTCTGGTGACTTTGAAAGGAATATTTTCAGTGAAGGTGTTTGTGACATCAATTGATAATTACTTACCCTGCTATCAATTCTCCCCTTATTCTCTAGTAATAGAACATCTAATTTTTTAGATAGATACATAACTTCCCATGCCTAGAATAAATATCATGAGGACTAGGATCATACTCTAAGATAGTGGAACAGTAAACTAAACATAAGCTGGATCTCTAACAATTTTATGTAGTCACCATGGACTGCCTTCCTCTGGCTTTCTTTTATTGTGATTAAATAAGTGCATACCTTATTTAAGCCATTACTATTTTTGAGTCTAATCTATGCAGCAGTTTCCTGATTGCAGTTAAATTGTGAATGGCAGATGAGGTATTCACAACAAAGAGTAGTTTTACAAGAAATGTGTGAGCTTAATTTCAAGACTCCCCCAAAATCTACTTTTCCAAGAGAGAGAGAGAGAGAGAGAGAGAGAGAGAGAGAGAGAGAGAGAGAGAGGGTAAGAGAGAGAGAGAGAGAGAGTTATTTATATTCTACCTAAATAGAACACTTCACTATTACCAGATTGCAACCTGCCTTCTGTGACTAAGAATTTTGGTTCATAAGATCTTTTTCCCATGGAATGCCCTCTCTTAGAACTGTCCCTCCATTATGTCTATTCTCTGTTACAACTTCCAACATTTTAAATTCCACAATATTTTAAGTCCTATATGTGGCCTTTAGTAGCATAATAATAACTTTAGAGAGTGCTAAATCCAAGAAAATGTGGCAAAATCTCAGTTCAAGTCCACCAGAAACAATTCCCAAAGATCTTTAAATGCAAGCTTCTCCCCTCAACTACACCACATTCAGGACACAATACCATAAAAATCCTTCTTTAAACTGGGTATGGTGTTGCATGCCTGTAATCCCAGCACTGGAAAGGCTGAAGGCAGGCAGATCTCTGCAAATTCTAGGACAACCTGGGCTCCACAGTGAGTTCAAGCCCAGCCTGCACTAAAAAGTAAGACTCTGTCTCAAAAAATATCCTTCTTTATCTTATAACTTGGAGATCAGAAAACAGGAGGCAAATTTACCAGGAGAAAATTAAATTAGTTTTCAATACTCACCTCTTGAGTACAGAGATTTCCACCCATTGTCTTCTGAACTCTGACAATCCTTTGATTAACAACACTTACCAATAAAACTGAAGAACCTAGGTCACTAGATCTGAGGCCTATTTCCAGTATCCATACACAGCAGAAACATGACTGCAATTGTATCAATTTCACATGTTAATTACAGAGAAAGATGAAAAATATAAGCTACAATTAGGCATCTTAGACCATTAGATAAGGAAAAACAGGTTAAAGATTGCTTAGCACCGAATATAGGGATGAAACTGTCTTATCAAGGAACATCGGAGACTCCATACACCTGAAGCTCAAATGCGAAGCCGGGAATATCACCACCACAAATTCTGCTCTAGTACATTTCCTTTCCTCCAAAAAATAAAGAATCATTGTCTCTGAATCACTGCTATGAAAGGCTTACTAACTGCTTTTTCCTGAGCATCACCTCCTGCCTGATGGGCTCTTTCTTTCTCCAAATATATTGGCAGCTCCACTCCTTTCCATTTCCAGGCTCCATCTCTCTTTTGAGCTGCTGAATGAATGTCATGTTCCCACCTTTGGTATGTAAGATTTTTTTCTTTTTCTTTTTTCTTTTGTTGGTACCAGGGATTGAACTCACAGCCTTGCAGTTTGCCAAGCAGATGTTTACACCGCTGAGCTAAATCCTCAGCCCTGTATGTAAGGTACTTTAACTTACTTTGTGGCACTCTAAACCCCAAAGTCTAACTACCCACAACAAAATGACTTCATTTTGTTAAACAAAAGGCAAATTTCCCAGAAAATCTGCAAGCCAATTGCGGTGGCACAGGCCTGTGATCCCAGCACTCTGGGATTATTCCAGCCTAGTCTGGGCAGTTTACCTTTTGGTTTATACATTTGTGTCCTTTCTCAGAGCAAGACTATGAGGCAAGATTGGGCCTTTCAACAGAAAACAAAATTTAACTATGTAGTGGACACCTCTACTTTGGTGGCTTTTGCTTATAAGGGATTTACATCCTATTTAAAAACACCAGCCTTATTTTATAGAGGGTAACATTAAGGGTTGAGGAAGGTACACTCCTTAAGGAAAAGATACTAAGTGGTACAGAGAGAACTTGAAATCAGATCAGAAAGGATGCCAGATATGTGTGTCTTAACCACTATACTAGACTTCCTCCAATATTCTAAGTCCCAGAATACTCTTTCCCATAGCTATCATTTAGATATGGTTTGTGCCCCAAGAGTTCATGTGCTGAAAAATTGGGCCTCAGTGGTACTTTGGGGTGGTAGAAACTTAACCTGAGGTGGGGCCTTTCAGAGATGGGGTCTAGGGGAAGGGAATTAGATCATTGGAGGCTCCATCCTTGGAAGAAATTAATGTAACTCTTTCAGGGACCTGGTTAGTTTATGAAAGAGTAGATTGTTATAAAAAGAGTTAACCTAACCATTGAATCTGTTTGGCTTCCTGTCTTATGATCTTTTCCTTTTACTACCACTCCCATCATGATTCCATCCACCATGTCATGATGCAGGAAGAGGTTCCTCATCAAAGGCTGAAAGATGGGGCCACCTGATCTTGAACTTTCAGCATCTAAAACTATAGTTAAATAAATCTCTTTTCTTTATAAAGCACCTACCCTCATGCACTAGTAATAGCATAGAAAGTAGGAAAATATGCCATCCCTTTCATAAACATATATTAGCCATATTACTGTATGATTTTTCATCTATGGAAGCAAGTCTAACTGGATAGCTATATGCCCATTTAGATACTATGATAAAGTATCATTTGCAAGATCAGTGAAACTCATAATGTTTGATTTTCATTAAATTCATGAGACTACATCCCAACAAATCAAACAAAACAGAAAACCATATGATAATAATCACCCTCCTAAACACTTCCCATCTCGATACTTCCTCAACAAAGCTACCTTTTAAGAGGTTTTGATTTTAGTTTCACCAGTGATTCTTTCAAAAGTCTAGATAATATGCATACAATATCCATTAGCTTACAAAATTTAAACAACATTCTATTGATGCTCCAAGATGGTTATGAGGATTTTGTTTATGTGCATTTTTCCTTCATTCACTTTTATGGTTAACATCAATATTCTTTTTTTGTTTTTGGTACCAGGGATTGAACTCATGACCCTGTGTTTGCCAGGCAGGCACTTATACCACTGAGAAAAATACCTAGCCCCAATATTCCTTTTTTTTTTTTTTGCTACGTGTTAATTTGTAGCTTCAAAAATGTTCAAGCATATATTTTTAAGTGTTTATTTATTAAATATATCAGTACAATTTAAATATATAGTAATCATATTCATCATAGGGAATTTGTACCCATGTCTTGAATACTTTTTGTTTCCCAATCCCCTCCCCTCCCTTCAACTCCCCTTCCCTTCCTTAATTCCATTTATCCTTCTTTATCATTTTTTTTGCCCTTCCTCCCTTTCCCCTCCTCCTTCCCTAGTTCATTTTTCCTTTTGAATGATTTATTTTTATTTTACAATATCTACTGTACATTTTGGTTCTTATTTACTCTTTAAATTTCTCACACCAAGGAGACAATGGGATATTTACACGAGTGTGTCTGATTTATTTCACTTAAGGGTATGGTCTCAAGGTGCATCAATTTATCTAGAAATGTCTCAAGTTTATCCTTCTTTACAATTGAATATCACTCCATTGTATAAAAGTACCACATCATTTTTCCCATCCCTTGGTTGATAAGCATTTGGGTGCTTTCTAAGTTTTAGTTATTACAAACTATTCTGCTATAAACATGGGTGTACATATACCATTGTGATAATATGTTTTTAATTCTTCAGGGAAGATACCCAGAAGGGGAAGAATTGTGTCAAATGAGACCTCTACAAGAATCTCCATGCTGATTTCCACAGTGACTACACCAGACTACACTTCCACATAAAGTAGAGAGGGGTTCCTTTTTCTCCACTTCTCCTACAATATTTGTTATTGGTTGATTTCTTAATAATAGCCATTCTTCATGGAGCGAGATGAAATTTCCATGTTGTTTTAATTTGCATCTCTTGAATCACCAGTGATATTGAACCTTTTTTCATATATTATTTACCATTTGTATTTCTTTATCTGAGAAGTGTTTATTTCAGATACAGATTTTTAATAAGGTATTTACATTTGGGAAGTCTGATTTTTTTCAACTCTTTAAATGTTCTAGATACTAATCCTTGGTTTGAGGGACAACTGGCTAAGATTTTGCCTCACTGTGTTTTGTCTTTTCACCTTGTTGGTGATTTCTTTTCCTGTGAAAAAGCTTTTTAATAAGATGAGATCCCAGTTGTTGATTCTTTATAATATTTCCCATACAATCTGGGTTTTGTTCATGAAATCTTTCCCTATTGTCTATGACTTCAAGAGTTCTACCTATTCTTTCTTTTGGCATATTTAGAGTTCCTTTTGTAATATTTAGATCTTTGATCCATTTTAATTTTAGTTTAGTGCATGTTGAGAGACATAGGTATAGTTTTAGTCTTTGGCATGTGGAAAGCCAGTTTTTCAGCACCATTTAGGAAACAGGCTACTTTCTTCCAGTGAAGATATTTGGCCTCTTTGTCAAAGATAAGGTGACTGTGTTTGGAGTTGTTTCTGCATTTTCTAATCTGTTCCCCTGATATTCACATCTTGTTTTGTTTTGTTTTGTCCTTTGCAAGTACCATTCTTTTTAAATCACAGTAACTTTGTAGTATAATTTCAAGACAGGGATTGTGATGCCCTCTGTGTTGCTTTTATTGCCTCGAATTGTTTTTGCTATTCCAGATCTCTTCTGGTTCCAAATGAATTTTAGGAACGTTTTCTCTAGTTCTGTGAGGTATGCTAATGGTATTTAGAATATAATTGAATTAAATCCACATAACAATTTTGGGAATATGGCCATTTTCACTATGTTCATTCTTCTTAAGAGTAAAGGATATTTTTATATATTCTGATACCCTCTTTGATCTCCTTTCTTTGATATGAAGAAAATTTATCCAAATTTGTTATCTTGAAATAAAGAATAATCTAAGAAGAATGCATCTGTCCATAGATGTTCTTATTATTATATTGTTTGGGCTACACAGTATTGGAACATTTTAAGTGTTGTAATATAAATATATGACATACATATGATAATCATTTAGGGTTTTCAAATATCTCCTTTTTCAGAGAACTATAATTTTCATTTGTTTAAAGCACTGTAATTTTCAATGTATAGCTCTTTTACTTTCATTGTTAGATTGATTCATATGTATTTTATTTTTGTTGCTATTATGAAAGTGTTTTCCTCATTTCTTTATCACTGTGTTTGCTGTTTGTGTACAGAAATGCTATTGATTTTTGAGTGTTGATTTTGTATCCAGCTTTACTTCTGAAATTGTTTATTAAATCTACAAGTCTTTTGGTGAAGTTTTTAGGGTTTTCTATGTAGAGTATCATGTCATCTGCAAATAATGATAATTTAACGTCTTCCTTTCATATCCTTATTCCTTATATTTCTTTCCCTTGTCTAATTGTTCTGGATAATGGTTCCAGAACTATTTTGAATAGGAGTGGTGATAGTGGGCAGTCTTATCTTGTTTCTGATTTTAGAGTGAAAGCTTTCAATTTTTGTCCATTTAGTATGATGTTGGGTATTGGCTTGTCATAGATGGCTTATATCACCTTGAGGTAAAGACCATCTATTCCAATTTTCTGCAGGAATTTTATCATAAATGTGTGTTGGACTTTGTCCAGTGATTTTTCTGCTTCTATTGAGAAGATCATGTGATTTTTTGTGCTTGGATATGTTAATGTGGTGTATTATATTTATTGATTTGTATATGTTGAACTATCTTTGCATTCCTGGGATGAATCCTAATTGGTCATGGTGTATAATCTTCATGATTTGCTGTATTTTGTTTGCCAGTATCTTACTGAGGATTTTTGCATTAGGGAGACGGGCCTGTAGTTTTCTTTTTTGGTTGGGTCTTTCTCTGGTTTTGGTATTAGGGTAATACTTCCAGGAATGATTTTGGGAGTATTGCTTCCATTTCAATTTCATTAAAGAGCTTCAGCAGTGGTGGCATTAGCTCTTCTCTAACTTTCTTATAGAATTCAGCTGTGAATCCATCAGGACATTGGATTTATTTTGTTGGTAAGTTTTTAATTAAATTTTCAATTCCATTGACTGATACTAGGTTATTTAGACTTTTTATGTCTTCTGAATTTAGTTCTGACAATTCATGTCTAGGAATATGTATCTAGGAATCTGTCCATTTCTTGTGTTTTCCATCTTGTTAGAGTACAGGTTCTCAAAGTAAATGTTTATTATCTTTTGGGTTTCCATAGGATTCATTGTGATTTCATCCTTTTTATTCTGAATTGCTTAAATTTGAGTCTTTTATTTCCTGTTTTTGATAATATTGGCTAAGGGTTTATCAATTTTATTTAATCTTACAAAGAATTAACTCTTTAATTCACCGATTCTTTGTATTGTTTTCTTAGTCTCAATTGTGATGATTTTTGCTCTTACCATTACAATTTCCACCCTTGTATGAATTTTGGGTTTGATTTGCTCTTTTTTCCTGGAAATTAAAGGCTCAGTATTGGTTTGTTTATTTGAATTTCTTCTCTTTTTTGATGTGAGAATTCATCACTATAAATTTCTGTCTTAGGACTGCTTTCATTGCATCCCATAAGTTCCAGTACATTGCATAGACATTATCAGTTAATTGTAGATACTGTTTAATTTTTTCTTTAACTTCATCTGTGATCCATGGTTGTTCAGTAAAGTGTTATTTAGTTTCTAGATTTTTAGGTATTTTTCATTACTTCTTTCACCACTGAGTTCCATTTTTCATTTCATTATGGTCAGATAGTATACATGGGATAATTTCAGTTCTTTTGCATTTACTTTAGCATTTTGTATGGGATAGTATATGGTCTATTTTGCAGAACATCCCATGTGCAGCTGAGAAGAATGTGTATTCTGATGTCTGGTGAAACATTCTGTAGATGTCTACTAAGGCCTCTATTTCTTACTCCATTCATTTTTTATAAATATTTTTGAAGCATATTCTAACTCACTGATATTTAGAGTTTTTATTTATTTTCTGTTTATTTTTAAAGATGGATTCTATGCAGGGACCTCCCCTGTGTCCTCAGGTGATTTGGGATGCTGGACGTGGTCTTACCACCTTGGAGCAATGTTGCAAAGCTTCCCCATATGTTGGGACTCAACTTGCACACATTCAGCTCTCGGGACTGAATTCAGGCCCCTGCTAGCCACTTGGAGGTGGCTGGGCATGGCATAAATTACATATTGTTATCTTAGAAGTAGTTGTTCAAGTTACAAGATGAAAGCTTAAAAACTTGACACACAATCAAACAATGACAGTACAAACTATTCTGTTTGATGAACTAACAAAAACTTAGTAGTATGTTTATCTATCTTGCACACTTAAACATACATACAGTTATATCCTTTAAAGCACTTTCTTTCCTTTTCACTATTAAAGTATCTATTATACATTTTGGAACTTATTATTATTTCAATGTAATATTATTATTTTTATACTAAAGAGACAATATTTTATTTACAAATGTGAATCTGATTTATTTTATTTCACTTATGAGGATAGTCTCAAGTTGCCTCCATTTACCTACAAAAGCCTCAAGATCATCCTTTTTATAGCTGAGTAATATTCCATTGTATAAAAATACATCTTTTTCATCCACTCTGCAGTTGATGGCCATTTTTTTTTGCTGTTTTAAAGTTTTATTTTGAAAAGCAAAATAGAAAAAAAGAATAGAAATGATACAGAATTTCAAAAAAAGTTGGAAATTGACACTAGTTAATATTTTGCAAATATTTATTTTAGAAGTATTTGTTTAGGTTACAAAATCCAGGCACAAAAGTGACCAATCAAACAGTAACATCACAAACTATCCTTTTTGAAGAACTAACAGATTCATACTATAGTTGTCTATCTAGCATACTTATACATACATGCATCTATGTATGTTTACCAGCATACATATAATCTTTTCCATTCTTCCTTTTTTCCTTTCCCCCATCCTAATAGTTGAGAACTACTTTTAAGGCCTTAACAACAGAATTTGGCCTATACCATCTGAGTTTTTCCTCAATGTATATTTTATATGCTAATTTATTTCTTATATATCCAAAAGAATTTTTTTAAAACCTCGTCAAACTAAACTTGGAGAATTTGGGGAAAATTTATTATTAAATACCTGTAAGATTTTCTTTGCTTTGAGTTTCATTTATAAGCTTTAAACAGAATTTGATGGCTAACTCAAGATATTTTGGTAATGTACTGAACACCATAATTGCAATTTATTTTATTTTATTTAAAAAAGAGAAAAGTCAGAAAAGAAGAACTAAAAACAAAAGGCATAAACAACCATGGCAAACTCAAAATAATAAAAATGTAAGTTTTGAAAACAGAATGAAAGAAATTTAACAATGGTTGTTATATTGTGTAATGTTCCCTTTGTTCAAAGAAACAAGAATTAAACAAAATAGAAAAATATAAGAGTAGAACAATGCCAAATTAAAAAAATATCATCATAGAATTGCTAGTTGTCGTCCTAAAAAATAGTTGCCACAGTCACAAAATCAGAGCATAAATAGTGGCTAGACACTCAAACATTGACAGTGCAAATCTTTCTGTTCAATGTTACAACAGTTCAGTGATATGGTAATCTATCTTATACACTGTACATACCATTATACTCTTTAGAACACTTTCCCTTTCACTTTGATAATATCTATTTTACCTTTTGGATCCCATTATTCTGTCAGTTTTTATTATTTTTTACACTAGAGAGGCAATGAGATATTTACTCATGTGAGTCTTGTTCATTTTATTAATGAGGATATTTCCAAGTTGCCTCCATTTTCCTAAAAAGACCTCAAGACCATCTTTTTAAATAGCTGAGTAGTATTCCATTATATAAAAATACTGCATTTTTTTTCACCCACTCTGAAATTGATGGGCAGTTTGTTTGTTTGCAAGATTTAGGTATTACAAATTGTGCTGCTATGAAATAGGTGTGCATTTACCACTGTGATATGACCTTTTCAGTTTTTCTGGGAAAATACTCAGAAGGGGAAGAGCTGGATTGAATGGAAGGAACTTCCAATCCTAGTTTTTTGAGGAATCTCCATAGTGATTTCCATAGTGGCTGCACCAGTCTACACTCCCACCAATAGTGAAGCAGTGTTCCTTTTTCACCACATCCTCACCAACATTTGTTATATGATGTTTTCTTGATGGCAGCTATTCTTTCTGGGGCGAGATGAAATCTCAGTGCTGTTTTAATTTGCATTTCTCAAATGACCAGTGATGGTGCACATTTCTTCATGGATTTATTTGCCATTTGTATATCTTCATCTGAGAACTGTATGTTCATCTCAGATGCCCATTTTTGGAGAGGGTCTTTGAATTTGGAGGACTTGAAGTTTTTCAGCTCTTTATATGTTGTGAATATAAGTCCTTTGTCTGAGGGACATCTGACTAAAATTCTTTCCCATTCTGTGGGTTTTCTTTTCCCTTTATTGGTGATCTCTTTTAAAGTGCAAAAACTTTTTAATAAGATGAGATCTCAATTGTTGATTCTTTGAAGTACTTCCTGTGTGGCTTGTGTTTTGTTCAGGAACTCTTTGCCGACCCACATGTCTCCAAGATTTCTACCTACCTTGTGTTTCAGTGGATTTAGTGCTTCTGTTTTAATATTTGGATCTTTGATCCAGTTTGACTTGAGTTTTTTCCATCATGAAAGACATAGGTCTAGTTTCAGTCTTTAGCATGTGGGAAGCCAATTTTGCCAACACCATTTGTTAAAGAGGCTCACCCTCTTCCAGTGAACATGTTTAGCCCCTTTATCAAATATCAAGTGGCTGAGTGTCTTTGTAGTTTTGTTTGCATCTTCTAATCTGTTCCATTGATCCTATGGTCTATTTCTTTGCCAGTACCATGCTGATTTTATTACCATAGTTTGTAGTATAATTTCAAGTCAGGTATTGAGATGCCTCCTGCCTTGCCTTTGTTGCCCAGAATTGACTTTGCTATTCTATTGTTTCCAAATGAATTTTAGGAGTGTTTTCTCTACATCTATAAGGTATGTTAATGGTATTTTATCGGGATTGGATTGAATCTGTATAACAGTTTTGGGAGTATGACCATTTTCACAATGTTGGTTTTTCCTATCCATGAGCAAGGGATATCCTTCCATTTTCTAATATTTTCTTCAATGTCCTTTTTTCAGAGTAGTATAATTTTCAGCATATGGGTCTTTTACATTCTTAGTTAGGTTAATTCCTAAATATTTCATTTTTTAGACACTATTGTGAAAGGCGATATTTCCATAATTTTTCTCTCAGTGAGTTTTTTGTGTACAGAAATGCTATTGATTTTTGAGCATTGACTTTGTATCCAACTACACTCCTTAATTTGTTTATTAACTCTAATAGTCTTGCAATGGAGTTTTTGGGGTCTTCTGTGTAGAGTATCATGTCATCCGCAAATAGTGGTAATTTAACTTCTTGCTTTCATAACTTAATTCTTTTTATTTATCTCTCTTGTCTGATTGTCCTGGCTAGGGTTTTCAGAACTATATTGAAAAGGAGTGGTGATAGTGGACATCCTTTTCTTGTTCCTGATTTTAAACTGAAAGGTTTCAGTTTTTGTCCATTTAGTGTAATGTTGGCTGCTGGTTTGTCATAGATGGCCTTTATCAGATTGAGGTAGACACCATGTATTCCTAGTTTCTGTAGGGTTTTTATCATGAACAAGTGTTGGACTTTATCAAAAGCTTTTTCTGCATCTATTGAGATGATCATGTGACTTTTGTTTTTGTTTTTGTTGATGTGGTATATTACATATATTGATTTGCATACATTAAACCTTCCCTTCACTCCTGGAATAAGCATCACTTTGTTTTACAATCTTCTTGATAATTGATTGCATTCTGTTTGACAGTATTTTACTGAGAATCTTTGCATAAATGCTTGTCAGGGTGATTGGCCTACAGTTCTCCTTTTTGGTTGGGTCTTTTTCTGGTTTTGTTATCAGGGTAATACTTGCCTCCAGTAAGGAATTTGGGAAGATTGTTAACTTTTCAATTTCATTGAAGAGTTTGAGGAGTATTTGGTGTCAAATCTCTAAATTTCTTGTAGAATTCAGCCATGAATCCATCAGACTCTGGTCTTTTCTTTGTTGCTAAGTCTTTAATCATGTTTTCAATTTCAATAGCTGATATGGTGTTATTCAAAATTGTTATACCTTCTTGATTGAGCTTTGGAATTTCAAACGTTTGTAGAAATCCATTTCCTCTCTGTTTCCCCACCCTATTTGAGTAAAGGTTTTCAAAGTAGGTGTTCATGATCTTTTGAATTTCTATGGGATCTGTAGTAATTTCTCTCTTTTTAGTCCTTGTTGTATGAATTCGAGTTTTTTTCTTTTTCTTGATAATGTTGGCTAGAGGTTTATCAACTTCATTTATTCTTTCCAAACTCAGCTCTTTAATTCATTAATTATTTGTATTTTTTAAGTCTAAATTGCTTTAATTTATGCTCTGATCTTTATAATTTCCTGTCTTCTATGAGCTTTGAGTTTGACTTGCTCTTCTTTTTCTAAAAGTTTGAGATATAGTATTAGGTTGTTTATTTGTGCTCATTTATTTTCTTGATATGACAATTTATTGCTATATATTTCCCTCTTAGAACCGTATTAATTGCATCCCTCAGGTTTCAGTATGTTGTATCTATATTTTCATTGAATCTTAGGTATTGCTTAATTTCTTCTTTAATTTCACCTGTAACCCATTGATTGTTCAGGGGTTTCTTGTCTAACTCCATGTATTTATGCAGGTTTTACAAGTTCTTTTGCCATTAATTTCCAATATAAGTGCACTATGGTCAGATAATATGTGTGGGATAATTTCATTACCTTTACATTTACTTAAGAATGTTCTATGGGCTAATATATGGTCTTTTTGGAGAATGTCTCATGTACAGCTGACAAGAATGTGTATTCTGATGTGGTTGGTTGGAACACTCTGTAAACATATACTAAGTCCATTTGCTCAGAGGTTTGAATTACTTCTGTTATTTCTCTGCTTTTTGTCTAACTGATCTATCCCTTTGTGACAGTGGGGTGTTAAGGTCCCCTATTACAATTGTGATGTTGCTTATTTGGCTTTTCATATTTATTAGTATTTGCCTTATATAGTTGGGTCCTCCTTTATGTGATGCATGTATATTTTTATTGTTAGCTCTTCTTTTTGAATTATTCCATTGACACATAGGTGGTGACCTTCTTCATCTCTTTTGATCATTTTCGGTTTGGAGTTCACATTGTCTGCAAACAGAATAGCTACCTGTATTTTTTTTCTGGGTTCCTGTTGCATAGAATACTGTTTTCTGTCCTTTGACTTTTAAATTATGAGTTTCCTTTTGAGTCAGGTGTATTTCTTTATACATCATATTGTGGGATCCTGTTTTTTGATCCATTCTGTCAATCTATTTCTTTTAATAGGTGAATTAAGGCCATTTACATTGATGGATATAACTGACATGTACTGGTTGAGCTTTATTGTGTTATGTTCATGCTGTTGGTTTTCAACGTTTTCCCCTTGTTTAACTGCTTGCCTTGTCTAGTGGTTTCTTTCTGTTGTTTTCTGGAAATTGTAGTCACTTATATCTCTATCTAGTATGTCTTTCAGTACCATTTCTAGGGTTGGTTTGGTCGATATGAATTTCATCAGTTGTTCTTTGTCATGGAAGTATCTTATTTCTCAATTAAATTTCACAGTAAATTTTACAGGGTGTATCTACATGTTTTGAAAGTTGTTTTCTTTCAGGGCTTTATATACTTCACTCTAAGCTTGTCTTAACTGGATAGTTTGTGATAAAAAAAAGTCTGCCATGATTCTAATGGACTTTCCTTGATAAATGAGTTATGTCTTTTCTCCAACAGCTTTCAGTATTCTCTTTTTATGTTGCATGTCTGAGATCATTATTATTATATATCTGGGTATAGATTTATGTTGTTTGTGATGTTTGGTTTCTATATGAGTCATAATTGCATATCAACTTTTTTCTCCATGTTTGGGAAGTTTTCTGCTATTATTTCTGTGAATAGTTTCTGCTATTACTTCTGTGAATAGTTCTGTAAATACTTTTGTGATGTTGTTTGCATTGACTCCTGTATCTTCATTGATGCCTATTAGTATTATATTGTTTGCCTGTTAGTATTATATTGTTTCTCTTTGCATCATCTTGGAGCTGTTGAATTGTCATTTCATACTGCTTTGTTATTTTTAAAAGTTCTATCCTTTCATGATTTCTAGCTGTGATCCTGTCCTCAATGTCTGAAATTCTATCCTGAGCTTCATTTAAACAATTTTGCTAGGTTTCAATAGAATTTTTTATTTCTTGGATATCACTTTGAATTTGTTTTATGCATTCTACTTATTTTCTATACGGTTCATTCAAGGTTTCAATCAGTTTCCTGTGTTCCTGTACTTTTTTTTTTACCAATGTCTTCTTTAGCTATGCTGAGCAAGTCCTTTATTAAGGATGTCATTTCTGTCTTTACATGAGAAATTATTTCTAATTTAATTTCCTCTGTAGCCTCATGGATTTGTTTCTTGAATTCACTTGCTATCTTCTCAGAGATTACAGGTGCATGGCTTTTAAAGTCCTCTATTTCAACATCTCCTGTACTTTCTCCTGATGGACTAGATGTTTGAGATTGCATTTTGCTTTTTTATTTTGTCATTTTCACTTTGGGGGCTAATATTTGGTCTTTGAATCCCACTAGTCTCAACTGTTGGTAGTGTGTATCTTAGCATCCTACTGAGTGGTTGATGCTTGTTCAATTGCTGGGTACCCCAATGAAGAGGAGGTCCATTCACCTGAATTCTTCCTGTAGGGCCTGTTGGGTGAGTTCTATATTCTTCTTGGCTGACTAGTCTATGAGGATTAATGTAAGTTAACCTTTAAGTTCTGCTGTTACTATGTCTTCAATTTGTTCCAGGACACCAGATCTACCTGTCTATACTGTTTGTCTTGGCTGGGACCCTACTATGCCACTGGATGTCTCATAAGACCTTTTCAATTTCTTCAGTTTGGGGGAGGCCTTATTGGCACACTCCTCAACCCACTTGATGTTCTCTGTATGGAGGAAAGACTCACCCACACTCTTGTCAAGGTCCTATAGATGGAGGAGACTTTGCTATTTCTCCTGTTAAACTGCTGAAGTCATTTATTTTAGGGGCAAACTCACCACACTGATGGAAGCCTGCTGAGGTCTGCTGCTAGGATGAGGGTTTACTGAGTCTCCCATCCCCAGCAAGGTTAATCCACTGCAGTCCAAGTTTCTGGGAGGAGGTGGGGCAGCCAATGATCCATAGCAGTACTAGTACAAGAAGGTCAGGGATCACGGGCAGGCATGGAGCCCCACCCTCCAAGGTGGAGGTCCCAGATCCGAGGAGGGAGGCAGGTGTGGAGCAGATGCCCTCTGAGGTGCAGGTATGGGGTCTGAGTTGGGAGGGCAAGCACAAAGTGCCCAACCTCCAAGGCGGAGGTCTGGAGTTGGAGGTGTCTTTTATTTTGATTATGTCAAACTCAATTGCAGAAGTAGCTATTTAAAGATAGCAAGATACAGTATGGTAGCAATTTTGGATTTACTACAGGCTTATTTTGAAGTCCTTTATTGCATTCATTGTTTTGTTTTTATTGTTTCTATTCTATTTTGTTCTGCTTGATTTTCACTATGGCTGAAATCTGCAACTGCTTTGAACATCAAGAGGCATTGTTGTAACTATTGTTGATTTTGTAATTTTTTTATTTAAAGAGAAAAAAACAAAAAAGGGAAGCAATAATACAAAATTCCAAAAAAATTGAAATAAAATAAAATAAACCCTAAGAAATCACTAGTTGACAAATTACATGCTGTCATCTTAGAAATACTTGTTCAATTTACAGAATTAAATCACACAAAGTGGACATTCAAACCATGAGACTCCAAAGATTTCTGCTCAATGATCCAACAAAAACTTGGTAATATGGTTATCAATCCTACACACTTAAATGTACATGCAGGTATATCCTTTGGAGCAGTTTCTTTTCCTCTCTTTTTTACAATAGAAATTACATATATTGGGTATTATTACTCCTATATTTCTTATTACTTTATTTTGATTGATAAATTGCATATTGTCTTCTTAGAAATAGTTGTTCAAGTTGCAAAATTAAAGCACACAAAGTGGACATTCTAACAGTGAGACTGTTAACAGTTCTGTTCAATGATCCAACAAAAACTCAGTAATACAGTTATCAATCCTACACACTTAAACACACATGCAGTTGTATCATTTAGAGCACCTCCTTTTCCTCTCTTTTTTACAAAAGCAATTACACATTTTGGGTTTTATTACTCCTACATTTGTTACTTTTTACACTAGAGACACAATGTGATATTTCCTAATATGATTCTTATTTATTTCACTTATGAGAATAGGCTCAAGTTGCCTCCATTGCAATATGAAGGCCTCAGCTCAAGCTTACCTCAGGTCTAGGCTCCCTGTAAGCTCCACCAATGGCCTGCCCTGACACCGGGAATTCAGCCCAAGCCCACCTCAGGGGTAAGCTCCCCGGAAACTCCACCAAGAGCCCGCCCTGCCACCAGGAACTCAGCTCAAACCCTCCTCAGGTGTAGGCTCCCCATAAGCTCCACTGAGGGCCCGCCCTGCCACAGGGAACTCAGAGCAAGTCTGCCTCAGGTGTAGGCTCCCCGTAAGCTCCACCAAGGGCCTGCCCTGGCACCGGGAACTCAGCCCAAGCCCACCTCAGGGCAAGGCTCCCTGCAAACTCCAAAAAAGGGCCTGCCCTGCCACCGGAAAACCAGCTCAAGCCCACCTCAGGTGTAGGCTCCCCATAAGCTCCACCAAGGGCCTGTCTGCCACTGGGAACTCAGTGCAAGACTGGCTCAGGGGTAGGCTACACTGAACCTCTGCTGTGGCCTAGCCCTGCCACCTGGAACATTGAGGAGGCCCTCCCAAGACTAAAAACTGCCCTGGACTGCTACAGATGAGCCCACCCTCCCAGCTGGAACATCAGAAGATATTAGTGGGATACAGTTAGTGTAAGAAAATTTGGAACTTTGGTCTCAGGTGGTGAACTTTGGACTACACTGGATTGACTGTACCAATGGGGTGAGTATACCCCTAAAACAGAGGTATACAGTGGATAATTAGGGCCAGTAGTAAAACCCCCTGCAACTAACTGTAAGAATTTGCTGTGTCTGAAAAGAGTGTGTGTGATCCCCTCCTGCACATAGAAAACACCAGGGAGAGTGAAAATGAAAAAACAAAAAAGCAAAATGCAGTCTCAAACACATAGTTCACAGGAAGCAAGTATAGGAGACATTGAAATAGAGGACCCAAAAAATAACACACTGGGAATCTCTGAAAAGATAGCAAGTGAAATAAAAAAACAACTGCATTAGGCTATAGAAGAAATGAAATTAGAAGTACTCTCCCATGTAAAGATAGAAATAACAACTTTAGTAAAAGAGTTGTTGAATGCAGCTAAAGAAGAAATAGAGAAAAAAGTACATAAGCATGGGAAACTGATTGAAGCTTTGAATGAAAAATATAGAAATCAAGCAGAATTCATGAAACAAACTCAAAGAGACATCAAAGAAACAAAAAATTCTATTGAAAGCATGCAAAACCACCTAAAGGAAGCTGAGGATAAGATTTCGGACCTTGAGGACAAGATCACATTTAGTGATCAGGAAAGGATAGATCTTTAAAAAATAAGAAAGCAGCATGAAATGACAATCCAGAAGCTTCATGGTGATGCTAAGAGTAACAATATAAGAATAATGGGCATTGGCGAAGATACAGGACTCCAGGCAAATGACATATGTAAAGTATTTACAGATACAATAGCAGAAAATTTCCCAAACATGGGGAAAGAATCTGATGTGCAGGTAAGTGAGGCATATAGAACACCAAACAGTCACAATCAACATAAATCAACACCCAGACACATAATAATTAAGATCTGAGACATACAGAATAAAAACACAATATGAAAAGCTGTCAGAGAAAAGACACAACTCCCCTATCAAGGAAAGACCATTAGATTCACTGCAGACTTTTCAGCACAAACCCTCAAGTCATGAAGAGCTTGGAGTGAGGTATTTCAACCCCTGAAAGAAAACAACGTTCAGCCCAGACTGATGTACCCAGCAAAACTTTCATTCAAATTTAATGGAGAAACAAAATGCTTCCATGACAAAGAACAACTGAAGAAATTCATGTCCATCAAACCAACACTAGAAAGAGTATTGAAAAACATACTAGACAGAGATAAAAATGACCACAATCCCCAAAACAATAACAGAAAGAAACTACCAGGTGAGATAAGCAATTAAATAAGAGGAAAAGCAGGAAGAAACAACTGGAACATAACATGGAAAAGTTGCGCTGGTATATATCAGTTATATCCATAGATATAAATGGCCTCAATTCACCTATAAAAAGAAATAGGTTGACAGAATGGATCAAGAAACAGGATCCCACAATATGGTGTATACAAGAAACACATCTGACCCAAAAGGAAACTATAGATTAAAATCAAATGATGGAAAACAGTATTCCATGCAACAGGAATACAGAAAAAAGCAGGGGTAGCTATTCTATTTGCAGACAACATAAACTTCAAACCTAAAATTATTAAAAGAGGTAGAGAAGTTCACTACATACTTGTTAGTGGAAAAATTCAAGAGGAAGAACAAACAATTATAAATATATATGCTTCAAATACAGGAGCACCCAACTATATAAGACAGATACTAATGGACATGAAAAACCAAATACACAAGAACACAATTATAACAGGAGCTCTTGACAGCCCATTGTCACAAAGAGATTGATAAATGAGGCAAAATGTCAACAAAGAAATAGCAGAACTGAATCATACTTGTGAGCAATTGGACTTGGTAGACATATAAAGAATGTTCCACCCAACCACATCAGAATACACATTCTTCTCAGCTGCACATGGGACATTCTCCAAAATAGACCATGTATTATCCCATAAAACATTCTTAAGTAAATACAAAGGTACTGAAATCATACCATGCATAATATCTGATCACAGTGCACTGAAATTGGAAATTAATGGCAAAATAAATTGTAAAACCTGCACAAATACATGGAAAGTAAATAACAGCCTTTGAACAACCAGTGCGCTACAGATGAAATTAAAGAAGAAATAAAACAACACCTAGAATTCAATGAAAATATAGAAACAACATACTGTAACCTGTGGGATGCAATGAAAGCAGTCTTAAGAGGGAAATATATAGCAATAAACTGTCATATCAAGAAAACAGAACAATCACAGATAAAATACCTAATGCACCATCTCAAGCATCTAGAAAAAGAAGAACAAGCTAAATCCAAAGCTCCTAGAAGAGAGGAAATTGTAAAGATTAGAACACAAATCAATGCAATTGAAACTAAAAAAACAATAAAAAGAATTAATGAATCAAAAAGCCAGTTTTTGTAGAGAATAAATAAAACTGACACCCCCAGCTAACCCAACAAGAGAAAGAAAGAAAAAAACCCATCTTCATGCAATAAGAACTGAAAAGGGAGAAATTATTACAGATCCCATGGAAATTCAAAAGTTCATGAATACCTACTTTGAAAATCTCTACTCACATAGAGTGGAAAACACAGAGGAAATGGACAGATTTCTAGAAACTTATCAACTTCCAAAGCTCAACCAAGAAGATATTGCAATTTTGAACAACCTAATATCAGCTATTGAAATTGAAAATGTAATTAAAAACTTACCAACAAAGAAAAGCCCAGGTCCTGATGGATTCACAGCTGAATTCTACAAGACATTTAGAGAAGATCTGATGCAAGTACCCCTTAAACTCTTCAATGAATTTTAGAAAAAAGCAATCTTCCCTAAATCATTCCTGGAGGCAAGTATTACTCTGATACCAAAACCAGAGAAAGACCCAACCAAAAAAGAGAACTATAGGCCAATCTCACTAATGAACATTGATGCAAAGATTCTCAACAAAGTACTGGCAAATAGAATGCAGCAAATCATCACGAAGATTGTACATCATGACCAAGTGGGGTTCATTCCAGGAATGCAGGTATGGTTTAACATATGCAAATCAATAAATGTAATACACCACATCAACAGAGCCAAAAACAAAAACCACATGGTCATCTCAATACATGCAGAAAAAGCTTTTGACGAAGTCCAACACACGTTCATGATAAAAACCCTTCAGAAACATGGAATACACATTGTCTACCTCAACCTTATAAAGGCCATCTATGACAAACCAACAGCCAACATTATACTACATGGAAAGAAACTGAAAGCTTTCACTTTAAATCAGGAACAAGACAAGGATGTCCACTATCACCACTCCTCTTCAATATAGTTCTGGAAACACTAGCCAGGGCAATCAGACAAGAGAGAGAAATAAAAGGAGTAAAGATAGCGAAGGAAGAATTTAAACTATCACTATTTGCAGATGATATGATACTCTATATAGAAGACCCAAAAATTTCCTGTAAAAGACTATTACAGGTAATAAAGTTCAGCAGTGTAGCTGGATACAAAGTCAGTGCTCAGAAATCAATAGCATTACTGTACATAAACAAAATCTCACTGAGAGAGAAATTTTGGAAATATTGCCCTTTACAATAACATGGAAAAAATTGAAATACTTAGGAATCAATCTAACTAAAAATGTAACCGACCTATATGCTGAAATTTATACTATGCTGAAAAAGGAGACTGAAGAGGATATTAGAAAATGGAAGGATATTCCTTGCTTTTGATAAGGAAGAACCAACATTGTGAAAATGGCCATACTCCCAAAACTATTATACAGATACAATGAAATCCTAATGAAAATACCATTGACATACCTCACAGATCTAGAGAAAACACTCTGAAAATTCATTTGGAAACAGAGGAAACCTAGAATAACAA
>PVLA01013596.1:0-35929 GCA_004027455.1 Hydrochoerus hydrochaeris
AAAGTATATAACAACAACAAAACAAGTCAGTAAGGTACTGAGCAACCTGAAACAATATAACTAAGCAGATAATGGACTTAAAAAGTAAAAAGAAGAAAAGAAAGTGCTGTAGAGAATATGGCTGCATGTATGTTTAAGTGTGTAGGACTGATAACCATGTTGCTAAGTTGTCACTGGATCATTGAACTTCTTTGCAGTCTCACTGTTTGAGTGTCCACTTTGTATGCTTTAATTTTATAACTTTAACAACTAGGTCTAATAGGACAATATGTAATTTATCAACTAGTGATTTCTTACTGCTTTTTTTTTCTGAAATTCTGTATTGTTTCTACCCTTCTGTTTTGCTTTTTTTCTCTTTAAATAAAAAAAATTCTTTATTAAAAAAAAAAGAATTAGGTTAGACCACAGGAAACAGAATCCCTGCCACCCTTGCAATATAGAGTTTATTTTCCTGGATTATGAAATCCTTTGTTTTTCTCCCTCTTAGCCCAGTATTACCCAACTGTCTTTTCTATCAGTATCTCAATATTAATAGATAATATTAATAGGTAGAACATTTATTAAAGAAGGTTTACACTAGCACCCCACATGGAAAAAATAACACTTGGTAAATATAAGCACACTATAAAATTGAGTTCAATAAAAATCTACAGTCTTAATACCTTATCATCAGATAATGCTTGTCTGAGACATGTGCTGTCTTGGTTAAAATGCTCCAGGTCAGCAGCAAACAGAGCTTCCCCTTGATGAAATCAGCAGGATTGAAGAAGGGGAAACAGATGAACTTTCTCACTGTTTTAAAAGTAATGCTATGTCCATGCACTGTCTGAGATCACTGTGAGTGAAGTGGGCTCCATGCATGGGAAAACAGTGCCTCACGCCTATGAGATAAGCAACTAAAGGGCAAGAAATGATTTCCACCCCTCTTTGTGGCACTCGCCATTGCAAGAATTGGAACCTTCCCTGCCCCCTAGGGAGCGACCCATCCATACTGGGACGCCCCAGCAGCCACAGGTGTACAGGGTGGGGAGAATGATTAGTCACTTACACAGCCTTTGACAGTGGACTGGTCTGTCATCTTTGAAACATCGGCAGGATATATTCATTAGACACATGGTCTTAGGATGAAGAATGCACTTTTATCCTCAAGTTACATGGGGTAGAGCCTGGAGCATGTGTTTGGAAATAACTTGTTTAATTCACACTCCTTTTCTTCATGAAATTCTCTCAGCTCTAGGAGGTGGCTCTTGCACTTTTCTGTCTTAGGCAAATTTTGTGGGGAGCTGGGTAAAGCTTTGGAAATCATTGTCTTCTGCCTGAGCTACACCCCTACCTTCTTTTCCCTGCCCTTTCCAGTCTCCTCAAAGGAGAGGAAAGCAGAAACCCAGAGAGGACAGCTACCCTTCACCCCATGACTGTCCATCAGCGGCAGCCTGAAACACAAATCCTGATGTCTCCTGCAGAACCCATCACAAGGCCCTGGCCTGTGACTGATTCACGTTGCTCACAGATGTTCTTCCTCTTTTCCAGGCAGTGCTGAGCCCTCTCATAGCCATTGCGCTGAAAATATCCCAGATTCACGAGAGAACTGGCCGGAGGGGACCCACTGTCATCACCTGAATGGAGGGAGATCACTCACCATGGCCAAAGAGAGCACTCAGTGGGGGACACTTCACGATGCCTTCTTGCTACCTGTTTGTGCCTCTTATGACATTGGAAATAACAAAAGATATTTTGTTGTTGGGGAATAGGGGGTGGGTGGGAAAAGAACTCCATTTTGTTTTGCTTTCCTCCAGGTCCTCCGAATGCAACAGGGTCAGTAGTTGCCTGGCGGAGATGCACGTCTGTCCTTTGACATCTGTGTTTTATCACACAAAGGGCGCTCCCCTTTGGAGAAAGAGAGTGGGCCAGGAAACCATGAGTCACAGCTTCTGGACATCATTGGTGCCACATCAGAAAAGGTTCTAAAATTACGTGAGAGAGCAGTGCCGAAATTAAGGAACCCTAAGCCACAGCAGCCCCTGAGCAGGGAGAAGACCCACCCCTGTGTAGAGAAAGAGTTAGCTTTTCTCCTAGAGGCCCACTTTTAGAATCCCAGATAACCCAGCTCCCCTGCATGGCGGCCCTCGCTTCCCAATATCCCAGCATCCCTGTCCCACCTCCTTTCACATCTCTAGAGCATTCTAAACCACAATGGCATGCTTCCAACAAAACGTATTACAGGGTGTTTTTCTCTTAGTTTATGAATATTATTTTAGCTATCAATCTGGTTGCATTCCTTCAGATGCCACTAGTTTAGGTGGGAAGGAGTTTCTTGACAAGATTCTGCAAATGAATGCTTCCAAAGTGTGTATGGGGGCCCTAACTTGATTATATCACACAGGTTGATATGTGACTTTATACAGATTGTTCCTGAGAAGACTGAAACACCATTGTGTGCCCTGGGTCTCTGATTCTCCGCCTAAGGGCCTGTTTTCACACACTTGTTGCCACACGGTTCTGATCTTACTTTGAATGGCCATGTAAAGGAAAGCATGAAATGCTGTGAAAGTAGGAAATGCAGAGGCTGCTGAAAGAAAACATTACCGGTGGGACAGTCATGAGCCTGGTGAGATGTAGGAAAGTGTTGTTTTGCCTCCCATGAAGCAGAGGGTCACCATGGGCTTTGCTGAGCAAGGAAATGGAAATGCAAATCTAAGAGCAGGCACATCCATGCTCAGCCAGCATGCTGGGGGCATGGGACCTGTTTGCATGTGTTTGCTTCCTTGGGAACGGCACAGTCTGTCATCCTTTCATTCACTGAGATGACCTAGTACACTTTGACTGTTAAGCAATGTATTGTGGCTGAGTCAAGGTTAGTGCAAGCGAGGAAATGTGCCCGGGAAGGTAATTGTTTCCATTTGCTATCTGTGCTTCTGTCAAAAACTTACTAGGACATTTAGTAGCCAATAAAAAAAGAAATTCCTTACTTTAACCTGATTCAAGGACTGTAGGTTTCAACTTGTTCATTTCACCATTTGAGAAACTCTGATAGTGACCACGCTTCTGATAAATGTGTCTTTTGGAATACTTGCAAGGACTGTTTTTCCTGATTATAACTTGGGGAATTGGGGAAATATATGGAACAGAAAAGTTGAGTTGCTCAGGATTGCCCCTGGGGAATCAGCAGTAACTAAAAGGCATCTAGACATTCATTGTAACAGTCTTTATTTTGAAACAATAAGATGACTCTGACTTGAGATTTAAAGAACCAGTTATGAAATGTATCACCAGTGGAATAAAAATTTGCCTTATACCTTTGATTCTTCTTATTTCTTAAGTAAAGGTCCTTGACAACCATCCATTTTTATATTACCCATAGTTGTGTTATTCAGGAAAATAACACATTCTCTGGTGTATCAGCATTAGGTAAAAAAATACTTGCAAGTTTCCAAACTTTTTAATCATCTCTCATATTTAAGTTCAAGTGTAAATCATTCTTTACTTAAACATTCTGTTTCTTTATTTCACTGTGGAGTCACGTGGACCTAGTAGTTCAAATGTATATTCACTCATCAATTCACACATTTATTCAGTAAACATTGACTGAGCAACTGCTCCACTGAGGGATTTGCTAATTCAGCTGGGGTTGAAGCAGACACAGGCTCATGAAAATCAGGTAGAGAAAAGCTGTACATTCACTTATTTTTCCCCGAGCTTTTTCAAGAGGAGGGGAAGACAGAAAGAGAGGAGGAGAGAGAAAGAGAGAGAACAAAGACCTTTTTGTGGTTGTAGGATACAGGCTTTCTCTGGGACCTGTCCAAGTTCACATTGCCTAGGTGTTATTTCTGCCTTGCATAGAGTCCCAGCTTCTTGTGCTCAACTTTACACATATGTCCTCTGACCTCTTCTCCAAAGAGGTAAAAACTAGGAAGCCACTCTTCCCCACATAATATTCTGAATGGTCTTAAAACTGGAGTTTCAACCACCAGTCTTGAAAAGTAAATGATTTGAGATGTCCAAGAATTTTGACAAGAATCAATCACACAAGAATCAATCACAGAAGCGATGGAGTATGGTAACTCTCAGGGCCACTCTGGTGGTCTAAACCAAGGGGTTCACTCACTGCAATCTGCACCTCCTGAATAATAGCAAGCCACAGTTGCATAATGGAATAGTAGTTTTCAACCAGGGAAGCACTCTCATCCCCAGGGAGAGCACTCTCATCCCCTTGGAAATGTGTGTGTGTGTGTGTGTGTGTGTGTGTGTGTGTGTGCGTGCGCACGCCAAGGAGACATTTAGTGGGATAAGACTGAGGATGCTAAGTGCCTTGGAGTCATTTTGCTTCACTCAGGATTCTATCCTTAAAAAGTTGGTAGCTGCCATCACAATGAGGTCATTTATGGAATGATCCAGGATACCCTGCATCCACAGTATTCCAGGGACAAATAGTTTTGCATGACATTATAGGCTAAAGAACTTGGACATGGCAATGTTTTCTGCACAGGAAGTCTCAGATGGATGCAGAGCCCCGTGGTGGCCCCTGTCTGCACTGAGCCATGACAAGGAAAAGATACGATAACTTCTAATTGGCCACCCGTGGGTCAGGTTAAGGCATAAGCTCCATGAGCTATGGCAGGCTTGGGGAACTGAAAAGCACTTGTGGGAAATGCTAAAGACATAGCAGGATGTTCCATTGTTGGATCATGTATCAAGTCCTCTCAGGTGAGCACTGAAATCCCAGACATGCGCCTCAAGGAGATTTCTATTCCTGCTTGTAGAAGGGTCTGAGAAACTGTGCTTTGAGAAATGATATAACTGCTAATAAATCAGTGTTGAGCTCTTCAGCAGTTATGAACAAGAGATTATCTGAGGCAGCAGAGGTTAGCAGAATGCCTGCTCCAGTTTAACTTCCTTACTAGTAGAAATAGTTCATGCAGTTGACAGTCTAGGTCAGTGTCACCTACGGCACATGTGTTCACTTTTCCTTTAAGACAAAAGATGTTAATGTATGAGTTGTTTTTTCTACACTAAAACCTCAATGTTCAGGTTTAATTGCAGTAGTGGCACTTTGTGACAAGTTAGTTGGGGTTGAAGTTTGGGCACTCATCTCTAAAAGGTTCACCATCACTGGCCTTTATATCAAGGAACTTTATAGAATACAGTGAAGAGTATTAGTCTTTATCATCTCCCCATGTCTTTTAGTACCTAGTCTGTTCCCTGCAAGTAGTTGAGCAGTATAATTAAGTAAAATCTTGAAGTTAAAAACTCTTGTGAGTTTACTGCATGGAGGAGTAAAAAAAATAAACAACATATCAAATATATAAAAGATACAGCATAGTTTATTGCATAATTGATCTTGTCATCCTCACTTGGGGTAACAGAGATGATTATTTAAATTTATTGCTCAAAGGAACAGCATGATATTATAGTACTGCAGGGCCAATACCTTTGCAAACTTCTCTCTCCACTGCTATGTTAACCTATCACTCACTCCTGAGAGGAAGAATAGGCTGAAAGTCTCAGAGGAGACTTTCCTTGTTCCATTTGCTCAGACTTCCCAGCATTCATGGAATTATGCTTCTCAGTCTACCACCATCGATCATAAACTTGAGAAGGAAGGGGAAATACACTATTTGCCCTAAGTGAATCTTCCAGGGGATGATCCATGTACTATTACCTATCACAATAGAACACTTTTGTTTGATTTGTATGGTGGATTTTAATTGGTTGACCTCTCAAATATAGGATTTGCTTTGGTTAATACCTATGTTCATGATGCTGAATTTAGAGTGCATATGTTTTAAAAATTAAAGTTCCTATTAGTATTTCTTTTCAAAAAGAAGCACTTATCTTCTGAATCTTCATCTGGTATTGAATAATGTTTGGGTTTGCAGAAAGATGAACTCATCTTGTTACTGTGTTAGTTTCACATGGAGAGTGATATTTGGACTTATGTTCCCTTAATGATTTTTCCAATATGAAAAAGGCAAAAAAGAAAGATTGAGTACAAAATGTATTAGCATAAAGAAATTAAAGTAATCTCTTATGTAAACCAAAATTAACATCTGTTTCCTTTGGCTCCCATTAGTTGGAAAATCTCTCTGTTAACACATAGAAATTCTGGGTGAAAGCCAGCTCAGTAAATGTGCTTCAGACTCCCAGGCAGAATTTCTTGATAGAGGGATGAGAAGAGATGACAGCAAAGGAATAATAAATCACACTGCTAATAAATGATCATTTTGCTATTGGAAACCACAAGTGATCTTAATCTGTATTAATCTCTTCATGGTTAAGGATTTAAATTGGGTTCCCAAACTTATACTTTATGGAGGAATTTCATCTAATGAAGCTTCCTAGGAATTTTTCAGAATCCATTCAACTCTGTGCACTCAGAAATGATAGGGATGAGAAGACCATGGAGACCTGTCCCATCTTGAGGACCCTCTTCCCTGAAAGATGATACAATTCCCCCAGTTAGTGGGAGTTTCTTTTGTGCCGGTCACTATGGTTGTCACCTATTACTCTATCCTTTATCATCAGATCAATGACCAGAGGAGGCAGATGAGGCCCTGGCTCCCAGGCAGAAAACATACCAGGCATATTTACATTTTAAAATATTTTTATTCTTATATGTTTGTGATACATAATAAATATATTTGTCTTGGCATACTAGTATATATGTATGTAATGCATCTTGATCATTTTCACTTTATATTTACATTTTAAGTCAAGCAGCCCTTAATTCTGAAGCTCTGCTGCCTCCCCAAGGGTTTAAAGATATATTAGTGACCCTAGAACTCCACTTTCCCTTAGAACTCATTTTCTGAATTGGAGAGAGAAATCCAAACTGCTTCCTGGAAGGAGGGAAGTAAGAACAGATAGCTTAGCACAAAAGTTTGAAGTCAAAGGCCTTCCCATATCCCTCTGTGAACTCTTCTTCACCCTCCTTCCTGGAAGTTCCCATGCTTTTTGGTCAAGTTTTTTTTACCTTCCCAAAGCCTCAGTTTTATGCCTCTGCAGTGTGGGAATAAGCATTACGCCTATCTCTCAAAGATGGAATAAGGGCTTAGTAACATGCGTGAGTTCACAGCACAGAGACTGTCTTATAAAAAGCTTGCCATGACTTAGCTAGTACTCTCTGCATAAACACCTCACTGACAGAGAGAATGGAGCCCCTGAGAGATGAATCCCTTTATCCAAGTCTAAAAGCGTCAGGCTGAGCATCATCCAGACACCCTGACTTGTGCTCTTGCATAAAAGTACTATAAAATGTAAAGAAACTGAGGAGGAACCAGATATTTTAAAACAGATGACACTGGGCATTAAAAATAAATGTTCCCAATCTAGAAGTTAAAAGCTCTATCTTGAAAACACAAATAATTTCCTAGTAATACTGAAGGCATGTCATGAGAGTTTCTCATTTTTCAAATCCTGGAGATTTACAAGGAGATTCTGTGCATTACATATCAATATTCTTAAAATTTCACATGATTTATGTCAAGTTGTGTATTAAAATTATCTGTGGCTAATGCAAATTCCACTTCGCTCTGAATTGTGTATTATGAACTAGCTACTTTGTTCTATTTCAATCTATAAGAAACCTTGTATGTGCTTGTATGAGGACCTCGTTTAAAAATAACTCAATATTTGTGTTTGAATCATTTTGAAAGCAAGTACTGATGTTTCCTTTCATACTAGAAAAAAACACACAGCATAATTACAATAAAATAGTACAAAATAGCACTCATGGATTCCACGAGCATATCTCTGGTGATGTGAATTACTGTGTTGCTCTGGTAATGTGACTGATAAGGGGAATCATGAAACCAGCTCACAAAAGGCTGAGCAGCCAATTAAATGGCAATCTTTCCTTCCCAGGACCTTTCACTCTGTGATTGTCAAGCAAGGTAGTGCATGGAGGCCTTGGCTATCCCAGCAAGCCTTATGCGTTCCTTCCTGCTGGGAGCTGGGCTGGACAGGAAGCCTCCCAGAGGGCAGAGCCTTCCTGGATGCCACTTTTGTGGTCCCAAAGCTCCTTTGGCTCAGAATTAGGGGGAATCCTCTGAAATGTCTGCTTGGTGCTGGCCGCACCTCACCAGGGGCCCCATGCTGCCCGTGCGTGGGGGAGCAGGTCCGTGGAAATGCGTGGCTGTGCCACACAGCTTGGCGGCTCTAATGAGCAGCTGAGCCCCCACGGGGGTGCATCCTGGGTGCTGGACAGCGTGCCCTGCCCTCAGCTCTGGGCGTGGTCTTGCAGCACCTTCTGAAGTCGCTGCAGCTACTAAGTGTGTGACCGACTCTTGGTAGGACGGTGGGGCCTCTGGGTGGGCTTCACTTCCGTCCTTGAGCTCAAGTCCCATCTCTGTGTACAGAGGTGGCGGAACACCCAAGGCCTCTCCCTCTGCAGCACGCGCCCATTTCTCAGCGTCAGGGCTCTCTTCGTAAGCTGGAGGGTAAAAGTCTGGCCTGTGAGACAAAAAGTCAGAGATGCACATGTATTATTTCAGCATTAATGTCAAAGAGGTTTATGGCTGCTTTTCTCAATTCACATTGTGGAAACTAAGAAACATTGTACATTGATTTTTTTTAAACAACTGGACTTCTGACATCACCAGATTTAAAAAATAAAAAAAAAATCAGTGCCCTACTAGAAGAACCCCTTTACCTGCCATGGTGCACATGTGTTTAGTATTTTTATTTTCATACATGTCTCTAGTGATATTTTTTTCCAGCAGAGTATTCAGGTCTGTTCCTTCTTGCTTATTCAGTGATAGGAACAGAGCCATTCAGTGTGAGCCATTCAGTGTGAGGGAGAACACAGGGGCTTTGCCTGGAGCCCCTCTCTCGCCTGTACTTAGCCCATTCATGTCCTTGTTCCCATCACACACATCATTTTCCACTCCACTGCAATCACTATCTCAGACTTTCAAATGATGTGTGTGATGGGAACAAGGACGTGAATGAGCTAAGTACGAGTGAGAGAGGGGCTCCAGGCAAACAATCGATGAAAACCAACTGTATGCAGGTCCCTGAACTGTACCAGATGCCACACCGCTTTTTTTCCTAAAATTCCTTCAAGTACCACCAGCCAGTTTCTAAAGAAAGCATGCAAACACCCTCACTTATCAAACCATTTCCACTGACAGCTTGATAGAGACTTCAGTTACAGGTTTTCTGTGCCAACCGGACCATGGTTCAAGAAGCCATTCACACCAGGGCTGATGTACTCATTGGTCATCTTGCCCAATATGGCTAATTGCTAAATCCTTCTGGCTTCTCCATCATGAATGGGATTGGTGGTAGGGTGGAGATTAGGAGCGGAGCCAAGGAGGGGGGCTTGGTTGAGATGAATATTTATAGCTGGTCCAATACCTCCAGGGAGTGTTTATGGTGTGTAACCACAACATGACAGAGACTGCCATGTGTGGCCACAGCTCCTTTCCAAATGTCACCGGGTCCATAGCCAAATAGCCAAGGGAAATGTCTACTGTACACCATAAATCTCAGCCTTCATTCAGAACATCCAAGGCTGCGTCATGGGACATGTGTATAAAGGTCCCAGGGACAGGAAGGTGAGCTGTTCCCTAGACTCAGCCCCAAGAATTCTAGACCTCTCTCAATCCCACCCACCCACTGCAATTCCCATTCCAAGGCCACTGGATTCCACCTTTGGAGAATCATCTGCATTGGCATCTCTACCTAACTACCTATTTGAGCGCAAAGCTTCTGAGGAATATAACTTTTCATTTGACTTGTTAGCCATCGCGAGAGGCTAAGAATCTGAGACCGCAACAGAAGAGGCAGTAAAATGGGTGTCATGATATCCAAGTATTCCAGTATGGACAATGTAATATTATGCATGTGTTAATAAACTGAAGCTACATCCTAAAGGCACTTAGTTATTCTTATCATCTAACATTTACCCAAAAATAGAAATCATCATTTGAGATGCATCTTCTATAATCACTTATGTTAACTTACTTTTTGTCAAATCCAGAGACCTTGCTGGTTTCTCAAACATTAGGAAATGGGTTTGGGCTGTTGTAATAATGGCTGTCAAAAATGTACCCTGATGGGTCAGATTATTTGTTCAAGATAAACTGAATAGGTAAAACATTTTAGATACTCCTACCCCTGCATGATGAGGACTCTCATAGGCTGTACCTTAAGTGTGATCCTGAGATTTTTATCTAAATGGTCTTGTGTACAGCCAAGAATTAGAAGGTTTATGGTCAGCTAACCCAAAAGGTTAACTCTTTTTTTTTTCTTGTGGCAATATTAATCCTATGGCAGAGCCACTCACATATATAATATATATTTTATATATAATATACTAATTGTAAGTGCACACTGAGTCATATTAAGTGGCTCATATGATTGTGCAACCATCACTAAAACTTCTCCATCACCCTAAACTGACACATAATCATTAGACAATAATGTCCCATTCTCCACCCCCTACCCCCTACCCAGTCCTGCTTTCTCTGTGAATTTGACTACTGTAGTTATTTGAAATAAACAGAATTATATAATATTTGTCCTTTATGATGGGATAGTTTCACTAAGCATATATTTTTCAGGGATCATCCATGTTGTAGCATGCACCACGATTTCATTTCCTGTTATGGCTGAGTAATACTCCATTGGGAGTGCATACATTTTGTGTATCTATTCATTGTTGATCAACATTGGGATTGTTTCCATCTTTTGATTCTTGTTTTTGAACAATGCTGTCATGAACATTGCTGGATAAGTATCTGTTTCAGGTCTTGCTTTCAAGTCTTTTATGTATACACCTAGAATAGAATTGCTGGATCAAATGGTAATTCTACATTGAATATTCCACAGGCAACATCATATTACATTCCTACCAAACATGCATCATGGTGCCAATGTCTTCCATCCTTTCCCACACTCATTTTACTTTGAAAATGGCTGACCTAACATGTGAGGTTAACAGAATCTTACCTTTGGGCTATGATCATCTTGCCCTGAATGACTCTTGCAGACAAGGTGAGATTGGAAAACCTAAGAGGTCAGTAGCCAGGACTTCCCCAGTCAGAGAGGTCACAGGACTGATTTTGTGTCTGCATGCTCCTCCGTTCTGTGACAGAATTTGGTCTGGGATTTGTTTGCCTTATAATTTGGTAACCAGGTTATAGGGAACAACTGATCATCACCTGCCTCTGACTGAGGATACCCTCAGGGGTACAACAGAAGAACCTGGAGCCCATGCTACTTAAATTAGTTTTAGAGGCTGTTCAACAAGGCAGTGAGGGTGGTGGTGCTTCTTTAAGAAAATTCCCCTTTCCTCAAGGCTTTTCCCCAAAGGCAGCACCATATTTTCCTTGATGACCAGGCCCAAAGTCACTGCCCAGAAATAGAGCTGCTATACTGGACTTACAGCTCCAGGGGACATGTGAGTCTCCACCATAGGGTTAAAAGTCACTTAGCTTTCTACACTTCAGCCCATCTCAGCTCTTGTCATTCCCTCTGGCTCTTGGCACCTACCTGTCCACTGTGGCCAGGGGTGGGTCCTCGTGAGCAAGGTGCTGTCTGAACACATGGCTGAACATGCCTTTGCTTTTGCTTGCTTGCTGGTAGGTGCTCCAGAAAATCCCACTCAGCAGCATCCCAAACCCCAGAAGCAGAAGCAAGTATGCCAGGACCAAGTTTTTCTGACAGAGGACTATGGAGTCAGAGGAAACAAAGAAGGCTCCCAGGAAGATCATCAGGAAACCAATCAGGAGGGTCAGAGCACAGAGAACTAGGCCAGTTCTGTCCTGCATCCCTGCTCCTCAGATCTCAGCAGCCGGACCTTGCCACTCTCTACTTCCAGGCTGGCTCAAGCAGAGTCCACTCATTAGCTGGCTTACAGTTTTATACACTGGGCCCAGCTGGCCTTTGAACAATTAAATGAGGCAGGAACTGAGAAGCTACTCATTAACCCCTAAAAGTTACTGTGATATCCTGGGAGGGTGAACTCAAAACATCACATTGTGTACTCCAGGAAGAGATGGCTACATGTAACCTATGGCACTTAGGGTAGATGGTCAGACCGCCAGTAGTAACAGGTAAGTGAGGAAAGGTCTGCATCTTTTGACTCAGAGGGCATTGGTCTCTGAACCACAGATTGTGCCCCCCACCACCAAGGGTAATTCCTCACTAGGGGAGTTGGCATTCCTTAGGCACTGACTACTTTGTGATGTGGCAGATTCCTCTCCCAATTTAATTTTTTCACTTTGCATTGCAAAGGCTTTCTTCTTCTCTCTTTAGCATCTTGTCTTCTCCACCTCAAAAAAAAAATCCCTGTCACTAACACATTCTCATTCTGAAAAAACACAAGGAAAAAGTTCAGGATGTGAATGCTTGAATGCTTTTCTGCTGACGAGAAGAGTTTTACAGGGAAGGAGAGTGCTTTTGAGGACAGCTAAGCCATGGAGCCTGGAGAATCTGGAGGGGTTCCTGGGATGGTTGTAAAGGAGGACACATTGGCAGCTTAGAGTTTTAATCCTTACTCCCGCTGGGGCCAGTCCATGGTCACTTCTGCTAACACTTACAGGTTTGATGCATAGTTTTTGTTTATTGTCCAAGCACTGGCCACAATTCCTGGATCACCACAAATATTCGAACTTGCTCTCAAATGAGGCCATCAGCACTGGAGATAAGAATATTTCCCAAAGAGTGTCCCATGTTACTACTTCCATGCAAAACAAATAAATACATTGTTAGAAAGCTGTCTATTGCTTCCCCACCCTGCCTCCCACACACGTAGTTTCCCACAGCACACCAGCATGTTAAACGCTCCAAAAATTACTAAAATTACTTCTTTCCAAGACACATATTATAGGAAATTTATTTTAGTAGATGCTGCTAAAGAATTTTTACCTTTTTCCCCTCACATCTTTGCTCTACGTAGCATTCACCATTTTAAAAAAAATTCCAAAACCAGCCTTCTTTTCTCTGTCTAGAATTTTCTGACTTCTTGCAAATACCTTGTTCAAGACGGTTCATGCCCTGATTCCTCCCTTACCTTTTTTTTTTTTAATCTGAAGCTTTGGCATATCCCTGTCAAAAGTCTCCTTCCAAGAAGGACCCTAAGTCATATATGCTCAGGGAAGTTATCTTCAGTTTCTCTTCACTTCTCCTCTCCCCTCCACTCTAGCACCATTGTTTTCTATGTGCTTTCCTAGTGGGAAAGCATTGTGCAGTGCATTGATATAACATGAGTACTCTTGAGCCTTACATTCAGCATCTTCTTAGTTCATATCGGGGCTAGCAATGAGAGGAAGTCACTATGGAATAAAAGTGATTGATATAAGGACATCAGATACATCCACATCCCACCACTTAACACAAGGTGCCTTGATTCATGAACTTAATTTTTTCCATGATTCTAGTCACATTTGTGTTTGTGAAGGAAAGATGGCAGCTGTCATGTTCCTCACCCAGTGCAGAGTCCTCAAACAAAAACAAAATTTTCCCAAACGCTTCTATTTGCAAACCAAATGGTTCACAAGCAAGTGTTCAAAGCATTCATGAACTGAGGTACCATTTGCTTATTAGTTTCAAATTTCAACCCTGGAATACTTCCATTTTCTATTATCTTTACTGTCCTAAAACAACTTTTCCTCCTTCCTTCTTTACTCAGTCTTCAGATAATTGGTTTTCTAAGATGATTACTACCTCCTGGTATCCATATCCACATTTGTGTAATTCCTTCCCCTTGAACGTGGGTTAGACCTTGTGACTTGATTCTAACCAGTAGAATATGGCAAAGAAGATACCATGTCACTTTCATGATTAGATTACAATAAATTATGACCTCCATCTTGCCAGTTGTGAGTTTCTTATTGCCTTCTTGGCTTGTGCCTTTGAAGAAAGAGGCTGCCATATTGGAAGATACCCACTGGCAAGGAACTGGGGGGAGCTTATGGACAGCAGTCAGTGAAAACCAGAGGCCCTCAGTCCATAAGCCCATGTGGAACTGTGTCCTGGAACCAAGCATATGAACTGGCAACCAACTCTGTGCCCAGCTGATCCTTGAGATGAATCCCACAAGCAACTCTTTCACTGAAAAGTCCTGAGGCAGGGGACCCATTTAAATCATGCTTAGATTGCTGAACCACTGTCTTAGTTATTTTCCTTGTGGCTGAGACAAAATGCCCAACACTTACAAGTTAAAGGAGGAAAGGTTTAATGTAGTTCACTGTTTGTACAGGTTTCAGTCCATAGTCACCTGACTCCAAGGCAAGGTAGCATAGTACAGGGGCATCACAGAAGAGAAACAGTTCATAGCATGGCAGGCAGCAAGCAGCAAGCAGCTCTGACAGCAGCAGGCTGCCTTCTTTCTGTCCCTTTATAGTCCATCCAGACTACAAACCTATTGATCAGTGCCACCCATACTCATGGCAGGGTTTCCATTATCCACACCCTTAACCCCAGTATACCACCTTTAATCCACATTCACTCACTCTAATCCAGCCACTTTCAAAACTCCCCACCGAGGAACACTGCACTTGGGGTATTTGAGTTTATTTGTGGTGAGACTGGGAACCAAGAGGGAAAGTATAGGAAAATCTGTAGTATATGATGGAAATAGAGAGGAAAAGGAAAAAACTGAAGTATAACTGGGAGCTATGTGTTTCCTTCATGAAGATTAATAAACCATAGGGGCCTGGGGATATATCTAGTGGTAGAGAGCTTGTCTAGAGTTCTGGGTTCCATCCCCAGCACCAAAGAGAATGAAGGAAGGAAGGGAGGAAGGAAGAAAAGAAGGAAGGAAGGAAGGAAGGAAGGAGAAAATGGGGGGGGAAGGAATGAAAGAAGGAAAGAAGGTAGTAAAAAAAAAAGAAAGAAACAGAAAAAAGGCAGATAATGTTGAGGTTATTTGTGTGTTTGTCTTTATTACTATTAAGTATATGTTACTACATGTATTATTTTTACTGTGCCTCTGTTTCACTTATGAGCCACATGGGATCATTTTGATACAAGCATTGTTCCCATTTCGATGCCTCAAAAATTATCAAGATTCACTGAAACCAATGACTTACTGCTTTAAACAGTTGTTACTATTGCTATTACATGGAGTTTTCCTACTATTTGTAAAATGCTGTGCTCTCTTTACCCAGAGTCACTAGCAATAAAAATATTTTTTAAAAAAGATATGCTTGCTTTAGTGATGCTGAAATGTCTCAAACACTAAGAAGAAGCACTCAAACACTAAGAAGAAGCACCCTGTTCTCTGAGCATTTGAAAGGAATAGAAGAAATCCAGTCAGGACAGCTGTAATGACCAAAGAGAAAAGAAACAAGAGAACCGGAGCTGGGGGAAAATAAAAACAATTCAAGAAAGAATCAGACACTAGGAAGTCACCTTAAAGGGTCAGTTCCAGGATCTCCTGGGCCCTTTGGGTGAGCTCTCTGAGGTTCCTCCAGCCTTCTAGATCTGCCTTTTCTCCTAGGCCATCGATCCTGTCCTTCTCCTCGCCACTCTGTAGCACTGATTGTGGAGTAAAGGTGTGGAGACTGCAGAGAAAGGGATAGGTATCCGCTATGTTCACATAAACAGGGTGGTGCTGGTAGCAAAGTGGATACTCTGAGAAAAGAACAGAGTTATAAAGACCTAGTGGAAGCCAAGCCCAACTCATCATCCCTGTTCCCATTCTTTCCACAAGGGATCCAGTGAGGAAATGATGTCTTACTTTTAACCCAGTCTATTTCTTTTTAAAAATTTACCAATCAACAAAACTTTCTGCCTTTTCAATAGGCAAATGCTTGGTAGCCCATTGGGGCAATCATTTAGCTGTCAGCCAATTGTCTGAGAAAATCAAGACTCTCCTACTCTCCATTCCCATGAGCATGGCAGACCCAGGAGTGTCGTTGTAAACATTGCACGTGGTCAAGTTGCAGGCACTGGCTGGCCTTCCTGTCTACCTCAGAGCTCCCAAACCTCACTCTGTCCTCAAATCTCCAGGCCACACAGAAATGCTTCGGAACACCACAGCCCTCTGCACTCCAATTTCTGTCTCCTGGACATGTGATCCTTCTCCTTGAAAGCAGGAACGGCATATGCCTCCAAGTAAGATGTCTATGGGAATTTTGGAAGAAAGTTAATGGTGTGTAGAAGCTGTAACACAGAAGAAACCGGGCCAAGAGATGAGGCAGAACAACAGATTTCAGAAGTTCGCTTTGGTTCAGGAAGCAGGCTCATGGGGGTGGATGGGGAGGTGAGCATGTGCGTAAGCGGAGATGTCACCCTGTATGACTGAGTGATTTCTGGATTAGCCTTTCACACTTGAGGGTTCACTGAGCACTGGCCGCTTCCTCCTTCTTGTTTTCTTTGCTTTTAAATCTTTCCCCCCATCACCCCTCTTGTCCTCTCCATCAGAAGATTTGAATGGAGGGATTTATGAGGTTGGCAAAGGGCAAACATCTCCTCAGACAGGGCAGAGGCTCTCTTGCAATGAGCCCCATAGGTCTCCGGGATAGAGGTACGGAGCCAAGCCAGAACTGAGTGGGGTCCTCAGGCATTTGTCTTGGATATAAAATTTGTGGATGAGAGGAGTAGCCTACACTTAGTAATCAAGAAAAATTTTAGTATATTTCAGCAATATTTTTAAAATATCAAACTGGTAGACTATGGCTCCTAAACCAGTAGCTTGTTTCTATAAGTAAAGTTTTTGTCAGGAAATTGGGTCATGTCTGTGGACCTAACAAGAAGACAAATTTGGTCGCAGTGAGAGCTCAACTTCTAATTTAATCCACAAGTAAGTCAGAGTATATTTCATTTCATCTAGGATCCTTGGAAAATGGAAAATATATACATTTCTGTATACATTCTGTATACATATACATTTCTGTAGGTACTTTATAGCACAACAGAACCTCCAAGAAAGGGCAGAATTTGACAACTTGGTTCTTACCAAGGAGCCTGAATGCCAGTGATTTGTAAATATGAAGTAGGTTCTGTGTCCCAGTTCATGACATTTTCTTAAATATTGATTTTTATTTTTCCTCCTCCCATGTCCAAATTTTTAACACTCTTGAGTAGCTTAAATCATAACAAAATTTTTGTGTTCATCAAAGATTTGTTAGAATTCAGTCATTCATGATCTTTTTTTCTCTTCTCTTTTGAAAGAAAATTTTGTAATTTATTTTTTAGCGCTAAGTACTAGTGGAGAAAACTAGAGATTGAGATAAATACTATATATACCAGGACTGGATATGGCTATACTTCTTTAACTGCCATCTACTAGCAAAGGAGATTGAGTGAATCCAATCAAGATTTGACTGGTCATTACTGTCACCTTCAGTATACTACTAGCTTCAAATTCCTCTTTATGTTCATCGGTGTCTAAGGTGAGGGTTGGATTGCTAGAGGATTTTTTTCAATGTTTCTCTTCTGCTCTAACTTTACATCTTCACTGAGTACCTGAACTTCAGAGTGATCTTTAAAGCTTTCCCACTCCCTCAGCGGTAGATTGCTGCTGTCTGTTGCTTACTAGCATGATAGTAGGAGCAGAGGATTCTATTAACCTGGTCCACCTCAGTCTTACACACGCCCTCTTGGGTTGCAGTAGAAGCACTCTCAGGCAGTCTACACTTTCTCCAGCACTTGTAGCTTCTAATGTTCTGGCTTCAGAATAGATTCCTGACCCTTCCCTAGAACTGGAGTATCATAACTCCATTGTGTCAATTTAGAAGTTTAGATTAATTAAGTAACTTAGCTGTTCTACAGGTAGGGTGTACAGAAGATGCCCAAGGGTGGCTGTTTACACTCCCTAGTGTTGTAATGGTTGATTCATCGTGTCAACCTGAGAAGTATAGAAGTTTAACTAAATAACTCAGTGAGGGGCCAGGGTCCTCACTTTGTAAACCTTCTGAGCCTGTGCAAGGGGAGGGCACAGGGATGATGTGAGTGCTACACCCACCCTAGGGCGGGTAATCCGCGTACAGCATAAGGGACCAAAAGAGGCTTGCTCTCCCTGCTTTTGTGGTCTTGTTCTTTTTCTGTCTTCTACCACCTTGAACTGTTGCCTGTCACCATGCTAGCCTGCCTTGGAGCTACCTGATTATGGACTGAAACCTCCACAAACTGTGGGCTAAATAAACCTTTCCTTCCTTAACTTTAGGGGTCAGGTATTTTGTCCTAATAATTAGAGAAAAGTAACAGACACATGGAGGATTCTTTATTTTCACTGTCTCCAGTCACATAAGTACCCTAACACACAAAGAGTTTGTTCCTCCTCTCCCACCTCACCCTAGCAGCTTAACTGAGTCCTGGTACCTCCCAAAATAGGGTAATAGACATTCAAGAAGTAAAACCTAGACATAGGTGTAAACTCCCCTGTGTTTGCAATCCCCAGTGGTTTTCTGTCTTATTGCAGCCCAGATTTGGCATCTAACAATTCATTAAAAAATTTAGCTGAATTTTTCTTACTCTCCTGTATGGCACACATCTCTTTTGCCTGGGCTTTGCTATAGGGTTCTTTGCCACGGGTTCTGCCCCAGCTTGCCTTGGAGTCTTCTGTCTTTCTTTAGATTTTAGTACATTTGGTTGCCTTATAAGCACAACTCTTCCATAGCCAAGAAAAGTTATGATTACTTCAAATTTTCTTATTACAGTGAGCACAATGCCATTTCCAGCTTTTTTGCATTCTAGATAGAAATAGAATATCCTTCATGCCACTTTTAGTGGGTAGATTTTTATTACTTCTTTCAAATTCTAGGGACTTTAAGCTTATCTCTTGAATTAATTTTTCATAATTTGTAATTTCCTGGAAAACATTTATATATTTACCAATTTTATTGGTTTAGCTACACACAGACAACTATATATATAGAATACTGTATTGATATATATGTAATATTCACTCATAATACTCTATAGAATTTGCTGATAATTGTTAAATCTCCTCTGACTCTCTAGATATGTCATCTTTCTAATTCTTAACATTACTTAGTTTCTTTACACTGTTTTCTTTGACGAGACTAGCAAAAACTATTTCACCAGATTTTTTTCAAACTTTGTTCATATATTAATCTTTTCCAAAAGCCAATATTTGGTCTTATAATTCAGGCATCTTTTAAAATAATTTTTATATTTTTATTTCATAGTTTTCTGCTTTATTCTTAATAATTTCTTTAGTTTACTTTGAAAGTTTTTACTTATTATTTAATCTTTGTTCATTCTTTTAGTACTAACTCCCTTAAACCAGAACTTCATTAAAGGTTTTATTAGTTTTATATTTCATCATTTTTGCTTTTATATTTAATAAGTACATTAGTCAACTTTTAATGGTTGTTTTGTCATTTCTTTGTAGTGTCTGATGTAGGATACTTAATTTATCTCCACTCTTTATTGTTTTATAATAAATACAATTAGAAATACACATTTTCTGCTGTGTCACTTTGACCCAAATCCCACAAGTTTTTATATGTTATGCTATCATTGTCATTCATTTCCAAATAATAAGTAACTTTATCCAATATAAAAATGAGCAAATTAAGAGAAACATGTAATACAAAAATATATGAAAATAGCCTTAAAAATGAAAAAAAAAGAGAAAAGATGTTTAATCTCATTCATAATAAAGGAAACAGACTTCGATTTCTCATCTATCAGATTGGCTAAACTCTGACAACATGCTGTTCTGGCCAAGCTCTGAGGGAAATGTCTCTTCTGTGTTGATGATAGAAACACAGCTTCTAATAAAACTATCTTTGCATTTTCTTTCTGAACCAGAAATCACACTTCTGAAAATGTGTTGTTTAGAATACGTGGGCAAAAATATGAAATTATAAAGGTACAGATCTACTTGTTGAGTCAGCACTGTTTATAATTTACATCAAATTGCAGAAGACTAGAAACACTAATATGGCCATGAATAAGGAAGAAGTTAACAAGTTAAGATACATTGAGCTATGCACCACAGGTGGAGCCATGCACTGTGGGCTGAGTTATGCACAGTACACAGTTGTACACAGCAGAAGGAGCCTCATTCACCCCTGGCCAACTCCACATCTGTGGATTCTACTCCCTGGCTTTGGGTATCCATCAAGTCTGACCCTACTCTGCATTTTGTTTCCCCTTGACACAGGGCAGCTGTGGCTCTGATCAACTGAGTTGGTTGTAGACAAGGTCAGTTTCCTTGGAGAGAAGGTAATCCCAGACAGCTGCAGGTTCAGAGAGAAATTATGGACCAGGTCAGAAGAACTACCTCAAGAAAAGTCCACAGCTTTTGTAAACTACAAAAGAAGTATGGAATTTTACTCCAAAAGTGACTCCTTCATGGCAGACTAGAGTTGGAAAAGAAATCTAGTGAGGCACCTACAATATTTGAGAGCGTTTAATCAGGTGCCATTTGGAGAACGGATTAATTGTTTAAGACAGAGCTACAGAACAACTACCAAACAACTTCACTTCAGAGTTTCCAGTAGTACACTACCACAGTGACTGGGAGAGAGACAGCCACAAGAGAGAGCAACAGAGAGGATGAAGGATAGACACGGACTCCTGAAAAGTTTCAACCGAGGCCAGGAAGGACACTGGGCCCTGCCCTTTATGCTAAGACGCCAGGCCCAGTGAGTGTGGCTTTCAGGGTGGCTAGATCATTAAGCAGAGATAAGGGGTCTCACTATTTTCCCATCTTCCAACATGAGCAAGGACATGCCTCAGCTTGGACAGTTGCCATGAACTGAGGTATACAGGTAGAGGACTGGAGGGTGGGGCCTGCAAACTCACAAGCCATAAAGCCAGGTGAAGAGAGTTGTGGCAAGCTGGATTCCAAGCCTGCAGATCCAGGAAAGGAACCACTAAGTAAAGAATGCAGGTAAACGTGTTCTTTCTTTCTTTCTTTCTTTCTTTCTTTCTTTCTTTCTTTCTTTCTTTCTTTCTAATAGACTCACTTTCTTCTTTTTCCTTCATTGTTTTTGGGGGTCTTTGGGCTTTTCTCTTTCTTTCTCCTTCCCTCTCTTTAATTTTTTCAATGTTTTTCTTTTTCCCTTTTTTCCCTCTTTTTCTCTTCTTATTCTTTTGAGTTTTTTTTACCCTAATTTCATTAACTTTCTTTTCCTCCTTAATACAACCCTTTATCTTACTTTTTACTCTTTCTTCTCAATTTTTGTTCACTAATTTTTCTAGTTTTACTTTTCCCAATCTCCAGTTCCCCACCCACTCTATAAATTTACTAGTATAACAACTAAGCTTTATTAATCTTTAGTTAGTTAACTATTTATGCTATTAATGTTGAATACTTTTCTGTTGTTATTGGAGGTATAGTTATATAGTTATTGGAGGTATTGTTATTGGATGTATAGTTATTAGTAGATATTTACGGTAGGCCAATATTTGGTTCATCTTACCGATACACTCTAACTATAGATCTCTTTTCTGTGGTTAAGGGTGTACATTATTAGTTCTTAGGGTATGTCAGTATCTAGTTTTTCTTTGATGCTATTATTGTTGATAATTTTACTGGTATTGTCAGGGTGGCATAGTTATTGTCATTAATTGGTTTTCTCTGTATGCCAATATCTGAATTGGCTTCGTGCCATTAACCATACTGTGGCTCATTCCTGGAACACTAGCCAGGAATGGGCTACTTTGAGCTAATTACACTGCATCCTCCCTTACCAAATAAGTGATCTCAGGATAGAGGCAAAGACCTATAGGTAACCATGCCCAAAATGTATCGCTTAAAAGCAGACACTGAACAAGTCTCTGCACTAACAACAGAGTGCACCACTATAATCACCCTGCAAACCTCAGTGCGTACACACACACACACACACACACACACACAGAGACATGAGAAGACAAGGCAATAAAATGCCTACAAAAACTTCCAACTACCCCAAAGCTGCCTTGGAGTGCAGAGAGAAATCAAAAGCCACGTAGCGGAATTATTCAAAATTATAAAAGAGGAGTTTTTTTAAAGATCAATGAAGTATTTGGTGAACTTGAAAAGATATAACTAAACAGGTAGTGGAGTAAATAAATAAATAAATCAGCGAGTTTAAAGAAGGCATTAATAAAAATCTAGCTAAGCTGAACAAATGATGCAATCCATGAATGACCAGCTTGGCAAAGAATTACAGTTCATGAAAGTTGCAAAGCAGAAAGGTAGGAGATTAAAAATTCTATCAAAAGTATGGGTACAGAAGCATCCAACTTGAGGACAGAGTGTCAGAATAGAAGACAGGGCTACTGTCAATGATCAGTTATTCAGAGATACTTAACAATAACAAGAGAAGATGAAAATAGACCCAACATCTGCTAGATGATGCAAAGAAGACCAATCTAAGATTAATCAGAATTGGAGAAAAATCAGGAGGAAGCAAAAATAGTAATAATGACCCTGCTTACTGAAATTATAGCACAAAACTTTCCAAATATGGGGAAGGAATTGAACATACAGAAAAGTGAGGCATATAGAACTTCAAATATCCATAATCAGAAAAAAAAAAAACCTCTCCATGATACATCATAGTCAAAATGCCAGAAGTTCAATGCAAGGACAGAATCTCAAAAGCTGTTAGAGAAAAGCAGCAAATCACTTACAAAGGTAAGCCTATTAGAATTATGGTGGACTTCTCAACATAAATTTTAAAGGTCATAAGAGATTGGAGTGAAATGTTTCAAGCCCTAAAAAGAAAAAAAAAATTACAACCAAGACTGATATAGCCTAGAAAACTATCATTCAAAATTGTTGGAGAAATAAGACATAACAAAGATCACCTTAAAAAGTTTATTGGCCACCAAACCAAAACTCCAAAAACTTCCAATATATCCTATTAAGAAAAAAATGAAGCTACCAATACCAAAAATTCTTATAAAATGAATACACCAGGCAAGGAGAATACTTAAATAGGAGAAAAAAGGAAATGGCAAAAGGAAAATAATGCAATGACAGTCATATCTTTCAGTAATAACCCTCAATTGAATGGCCTTAATTCTCCAATCAAAAGAAACAGATTGGCACAATAGAGCAAAGTGCAAGCTCAACAGTATACTATATACAAGAAACATATTTAATAAAAAAAAAACCCTTCATAGACTAAAAATCAAAGAATGGAAAACAATATTCCAAGCAAAGGGAACCTGAAAATAAACAGGACTATCTACCTTAGTTTCAGATAAGGTAAATTTCAAGGCAAAACTGATCAAAAGAGGCAAAGAAGTTCACTACATATAGTTAAAGGGAAACTTCAACAAGAAAAGATAACAATTATAAACATATGCACAGAACAGTGGCACACCCAACTACATAAAACCAACACAACTGGACATAAAAGATCAGATAAACAATACAGTTACAGTGGGAAATCTCACATCCCACTGTCATAAACAGACAGATCATCAACACAAAAAATTAACGAAGAAATATCAGCACTGAAGCAAACCTTTGAACAAATGAACTTGATAGATACCTACAGAGCACTTCAGCCAAGAACAGAATACATATTCTCAGCAGCATATGCAACTTGAACTTTCTCCAAAAAAAGAACCATATACTAACCCATAAAGCATGCTTAAGTAAATGCAAAAGAATCAGAATTATCCTGTGTATGTTACCAAATCACAACATAATGAAACTAGGAGTCAATGACATGAGAAACTATATAAATTATGCAAATGTATGGAAATTAGGCACTTCACAATTGAATAATCCAGTGGGTCACAGAACAAATCAAGGAGGAATTTAAATCCCAGAGTACTAGATGGTTTTTCTTGTATGAGAAATCCAAACTACAAATAAAGAGAAAAGTAAAATATGCATGAAAGGAAATAGGGAAATAGATCTTCGAAAATGGGAAGAGAATCAAGAGATAGAGGGTAGGAAGAGAGAGGGAGAGAAAGGAGATATAAAAAGAATTAAGATGTGTCATGTAAGGGGCCAGGGGTTTAGCTCAGTGACACAAGAGCCTGCTTGGCAAGTGTGTGGTCACAAGTTTAATCCCCGATACAAAAAAAAAAAAAAAAAGATGTGTCATGTACATGTACCAGGTACATGTTTTTTAAACATGAATGAAAGGAAAGGAAAACAAAACAATGCAAAGGAAAGGAAGAAAAGAAAATAGAAAAGAGGTTCTAGAGAGAGAGTAAGGAAGGAGGAGGAAAGGGATGGGGAATAAGAAGACTCAAAATGTGTTAAGAACATACATCCACCCCATAAGATGACTGCAAACATTATGTGCTGAAAACATGTACTAATAAAAACGTTTTTAATTAAAAAAATTTTTTTTAAACTCCAGGACCTGATGAATACACTACTGAATTCTACAAAAACTTCAGGGAAAAATCTAACACAAATCCTCAAACTCTTATTGAAATTTAGAGAGAAGTCATACACTCTAAGTCATTCCAGGAAGCTTGACTTACCCTGATTCCAAAACCAGATAAAACCTCAATTAAAAAAGAAAACTATAGGCCAATCTCTTTAATGAGTATAAATGAAAAAAATCCTCAAGATACTGGCAAACAGAGTCAAATAAATCATCAAAAAGATCATACATCATGACCAAGTAGGCTTCATCCCAGGGATGCAAGAATGGTTCAGTATATCAAATCAATAAATGTAATACATCACATATGCAGAAGTGAGGATAAATAATGCATGATGTTCTAAAACAGCTTTGACAAAATCCAGCATCCATTCATAATAAAAGCCCTGAAGAAAAGGAAGAAAATAGGTATTGAAAGACCTTATCTCAATCTGATAAAAGCCATTTATGACAAACCTACTGTAAACATAATGTTAAATGGGGAAAACACGAAGGCAAGGACTTTATGAACAGAATTCTAATAGCACAAGAAATAACATTGAGAATCAAAAAATGGGATCATATTGATTTTAAAAGTCTGCACTATCGGGTCCCACCCTAGATCCTTGATCTTCCAAAGGAGTGTACGGCAGAGGTTAAATAAAAAGAGACAAATAGTATGATTTGAGGGCTCCAGGAGGATCAAAACCCATTAGTTGAACTCCCGACTCCGAGGGCTAAAACCAAGTCTTCTCTGGATTAGCCCTCTTTATTAGGACCAAGGACAAAAGGTGAGAAAACTAAGAAAAGGCAGGAAATGAGCAGGACCTCTAGAGTCACTTCAAGGACTTCTCCAAGTGGTAAATTATGCCAATTTAGGAGAACCATCTTATCTCCAAGATAACATTTATGGTAGGGTTGAGACTATAGGAGTGAACTTCTTTTAACTGCTGTCTCCATTTACTTAATTAGTGGAGGAGCCAAGGTGTCTTCAGTTGTGGCCTTATCATGTCCTTTGAGGTATCTCTGGTCTCATTGGCTACTATAAGCCTCAGCCAAGATCAGTGATTCATAGAGGTTCACTCACTATGAATCAGCTCCCATCGTTGCTAGGCAAGGGGCCGAAGTCTAGGGAAGACTCACAAATAAACATAGAAAGCCAATTAGTAAAATTTAAATCCTTCTCAGAACTGCTTTGTAGTGGTCTCCAACACTGCACAGCAAAGGAAACAAGTGTAAAGAAGAAAAGGACACACACACACATATATATGTACATGCATGTATTTTCAAAAAGAATCAAATAATTAATTTTTAAGGTGTTTACCTTCCAGAAAGAGAGAGGAGGGTATGAGTCAAGGTTGGAAAATAGAGGTGCCTTTTAAAAATAGTTCTTAAAACTGGAAATATATATATATATATATATATATATATATATATATATATATGTAAACATTATATATGTCTTGCATACATATATAATACTAAAAATGACATTTTCTCACCATTCCAATTATTTAAATATGGCACAACCAAAAATTACATTTTCCATTTATTTTTATAAAACAACATAACAGGAAAAATAAAAATGACAACATTGTCAACTGTATTCAATTTAAGAATTGACTGGTTGAAATGACACCTGCTGGTGCAATACTCAGGATAGTCAGGGAGTATACAAATTCACTGCAAAGGTGATGCTCAGGGTAAACTGGTAAGTTATTAAATCAAGACTAAACAGAAAAGCCATCCCTAAAACTTTTTCTTCTTTTGGAAAAAAAAAAGGAAAACTCATAAACCTAACTTCTTATCTGGTTGTTTGCATACCATAAAAGAAATGATTATTTTAAGTACATTTTAAATGTAGTATTTTTCACTTAATGGGAAAACCTCTTGTGTACTACAAAACGTGCAAATAAATCTTATTGTTAGTACAAATACAGGTTATCATTTTCAAATCTGTGTATGTATAAGGTAGGATAAACCAAGTAGGTTAACATGAATGTGAACTGAGATTTTTGGCATAAGAAAAAGGAGATACAAATAAAAATCAAAGACATTAAGTAGAATTTGTATAATCTTAAATTTGAGCTTAAAAATTATGAAGTCATAATTTATTTCTCTCTTCCTGAAAAAGTGCATATAATCCGTAGCACTTGGATTATGGTTTCTATACACCACTTTCTACCAAAGGGAACCAAGTGTGTTTGTAGAAATGGCTGATTCCAGGCTTCAGGCAGGAAATTTAGGAGACAGAGTATTGAACTGAAAAGCAAGAAACCTAACAAAATGTCCAGGGGTTATGCTTCAGAGTTACAGGAATCAAGATGAAGGGATCCCCCAGAAGCATAGACTTCCCAGCCTCAGCAATATTAGCATTTGAGTCTTTTCTGTGGGGGATTCTTCTTTGCATTGCTTGATGATTAATATGCTATGTATCTGGGTCTGCACAGCATCTCTGTCCAGAGTCAGCCCTTCTCATAGAGGACCTTTGGGTTTGCTGTTTAAAGCAGCTGTATGGCTTCAGCACGAAAGCAAACACCGCCAACGCAACTTCAGTGTAGCAGGGAGATGAGAGGATGGAGTCCAGCCTAGCGGCCCATAATGAGATCTTTTAATTTATGGACCTGGTAATTATCGACAAAGTCCCTCCCCACACTGTGTACAGTACTGGTTAACTTTGAACTTGAAATTTCTCCAGCACTTTCCTGTTTAAAAGGAAATGGGCATTGCTGTAGCTTTCCTCTGGCTTTTCTTCTGTCTTTACTACTCTGGTCTATCCAGTTGTCTTTGGTCTGTATTCCAGGAAATCTGTAAAATCTCACACCTGAGATTGTAACTTTTCTCATCTGGCATTCCAGTGCTGGGTAGGAAGAGAGAAACAAGTAGACAGGTGTGCACAGCCTGCCAGTTAATCCTCCAATTTTTTTCTGAGTGTGAGAATATGTGTAGGTGGTGTTTATAAAATTAAGTCCACATTGTGGTATGTATTTTATATTTCCCTTTTTCAGTAGAATAACAGGGTTTTTTTAAACATTACTTTAATGATGTTTTGGACAAACCTTGATAGTTTATCATACTTGTATGTAATTGCTAATTTTCTTTTATTACTTCCCTATTAAACAATAGGATACTTGAGGACAGAGAAATGTCAGTTTTGTGGAGTATTAAGACCAAATGAAATATCTGGGCTAGAATAGCTTTACAGATGTTCCTGGTTGAATCTGATTCTTTTTTATTTTTTTTAGTTAAATAGATTAATGCACAGATATGGGTTAAGGGTTGAAGGGGAAAAGAGAGAATGCAGTTCATTTAGTAAGAGAGACTAAAAGTGACCATTCCTGCCTGATGATTTGATTCCCCCACTCCTACATTTTTTGCTGCTCTTAATAGAGGTAGAATCCTTGCTTGAATTGGGGAAAAATGGATGCTGAGGCTTTCCTTCCTTTATTCATGGTCTAGAAATAAGAACTGTTTGTTAGAACATAGTATTTCTTCCAGCACTTATCATAATATGTATAAAATGTTTCTGAGGGCGATGTGTCTCACAGTTGCAGGTATATTAAGAATTATAAACATGTTGTTGATATGCCCAAGTTGCTATTTACTGCCTCAGAAGGGTGACTCATTCTCTATTTATGTCCAGGCACTGGAGCTATGTCTCCTCACAGCCAGAAGCACAGGCAGACTGTGAACATGCCATGATAGTAACTATAAACTATTATAGGATTGTGAGTTGAGATTGTTAGACACCTTTATTTAAGTGTGTTGGGGTGGATAAATCATTCACTGTACTTGCACAAATGTTGGAAATCAAAATAGGAAGGCAAAGTCTTATACATAGATTTATCAACAAGCCTATTTTAAAATTTTATAGATATAATTGAGCACTTCGACCACAGATGACTCCCATTTTCAGTCCACAAATAGCAAAAAGTAAGTCTTGCATCTTATTTGTGTTTCCTCTTTTGTACATCTGTTTATTTAATGTGACTCACTGGTGTCTAGCACAGGGGGAAATTGAATAATTCATTAAAAACATTCTTTCGCAGAATGAAAAAACAAGATTTAGACATAAATTGTCTCTACACATACAGTAATCAATTTTTCAAGTCAACAGAAGCCCAAATTTACTTAACAGAGGGGTGAAATTACTCCTGAAAAAAAGAAAAGAGGAGCAATAAATATCTTAGTTTAGACTGAAATACGAGTCATCTCTCATATTTTTTACGTGGTCCACTATGAAGAAATACCTCTAAAACAGTCATCATAATAATTGATTAAATGTCACCACTTGCCAGGCACTTTTATCTGCCAGCTTTCCTTCTCACAGCAATATTGTAAGGTGAGTACCAAAGTAAGCCACCACCAAGTCTGGAGGACTCAGGGCTCTGAGAGGATCGGTGACCTTTTCAAGGTCATGTAGGTGCTCTGCAAACATCATTAGGCTGTGTACCCTGCACTCTGAGTCTCACACCAAATGCCTCCCTGACAGCTAAACTTAAGGCTGGCAATTTTATTTTACAAATTAAAGATTGATGATAATTATTCATTATTGCTGCTTATGGCTTTCCAAAAATGCATTGGTTCACAGCATTTCCTGAGCACACCTGACATCACAAGTTTGTCGAGCAGGTTAGGCCAGGTTTTGCTTTGCAGCGAACAATCCTGGATCTCAGTGGGTTTCAGTATTAAAAAATTTTTCCTTGTTCACCCACCATGCTCAACCTAACTCAGCTGGGACTGTGCTAGTTGACATTAGTCTCACTTTAGGACACAGATGAGGGGGAAGCTTTTCTCCTGACATTGCCAGTCAAATAACAAAAGAAAAGATGAAACTGAAGGGTCTTACATTGGCAATTTATATTTTGGCCAAGAGGTGTCATGTATTACCTTCTTATAATTCACTGACAAAACTGGAAACGTGTTTCCAACAAGCCATTCCTCTTCTTAGTCTATGTTCTATAAATTAAACTTTTCAACCTATAGGCAGTAACCCATGGACAAGTCATCAAGTCAGTATTACACATTGGTAGCCAGCATTGAGAGAAAGAAGGCTGTCACTGAGCATCATCCATGGCCGGGGTGGTCAGAATTGTCCCAGGTATCTTTTGTTTCAGGTGTCTGTGTGTTTGGGTGTGTGTGTTGGAAAAGACACTGCATACAGTAGATCATCAGTCTTATAAAAAATGTCTGAGAGGATTTGCCTAGCATAGGAGAGGCTTTAGGTGCAGTACACAGCACCATAAAAAAGTTCAAGAGCTACGAGAGTCAGAAATAAAGGAGAAATACATATGTGAGGTCATATATATATGACCTCGTTTATTTCAGACCCTCGTAGCTCTATTTCTACACCTATTTTTATCTCCACCTGCATGTTACCTATATTGATAGCCTCTGTATCTCTGCCATCTATAAGTTCCAAGCCCAAATCTTTGATACCTACTCAACATATCCATAGAGCAGGCTGAGATCAATTAAAACTAAAGTAAGGTTTGCCACCTAGCTTAACTTCACAGTTTCCTCAAACTCACTGTATTACCCATTTCAAACCTGCTCTGCCTCCTGTATTTCTTGCTCTAGGGAAAGACACCATCTTCCTCCCAACTAGGTAAGTTAAAGACCTGGGAGTCATTTTTGGCCCTTTCCCCTGCTTCACACCCATTATTCTCTGTTTCCAAATTTTATTTTCCCTCCTTACCTTTCTAAAAGTTATTTTGAAATTACTTTCCACTCCTCTCCATTGCATGCTACAACCTGCCTCACACCCTTGTCATCTTACTTCTGGATGGAGACATTCACCTGCTAGCTCACCTTTTCACACTGTTCCCTTCCAATCTCTCTGCAGCTGGAGGGTGACTTGGCCATGTGACTTTCTTATTTAAATCTATGGGGCAATTTGCCTATCAGCCTGGCATGGTGGCATATGCCTGTAATCCCAGCACTTTGAAAGTTTGAGGTGGGGGTTGCAAGTTTGCAGCTAACTTGAGCTACATAAAGTTCAAGCTGGCATGGACTACATAGTAAGACCTTATCTCAAAAAACCAACCAACCAAAACACCAACCAACCAAAAAACCCATCACCGAGGGCCTCCTGGAATGGTCCTTGACCACCTTGCTGCTCTACCCTTCACAACTTCCCATCTGAGGGCTGCTTGCACCATTTCACATATATTGCTTGTCTAGGCGTCTAGAGATGTCTTTCTCTCCAGGAACTCTCTTCATCTTTCCATATATCAACTGTCTCTTATTTGTTGAGGTCTCAGAAGGCTGTTAGCTTCATGGTCAGGGGCGGGGGGGGGGACTTTCTTGGCTCTTAAATATGATTAGATTCGTTTAGCATAACACACAACACAGTTATCAATATATATTTGCTGCATTGTCTCTGTTCTCAGTAAGACTACCAGCCCCATCAAGGTAAGAATTGTGTTCTTTCTCATTTCTTTTCCTTGGTATTCTCAGTGCTAGTCACAAGGTGTTAGAACTCTGCAGTGGCACAACCATTGGATAGAGAAATGAAGGAAGTTGTGTTCCAGAATTTTCTTCGAAATTATGGTGACCAATAACTATACCATTATAATTTTTTATTTTTAAAAGCATACCTGATTGCCTGTGAATGAGCATTGTTATTTGAAATATTCTAAGACATTTGGATCTGCTTAACAATCCAGGTAAGTACTGCCAGTTTCAGAAGTTCATGAGTGTAATGGAACTGTGTGTCTTCACCAGGAGTTTGATTTTGCCATTCAGCTGACAGTAATATTCCAGAAAATCAAATTCTCTGGTGGTTGACCCTGTCTGACTTCTCTGTCTTCCTTTAGTCAGGATAACACACAGGTGTGACTTGGTGACACATGAAATAATATGATCTCTCTCACACTTCTGCCATTTGTCATCTCTCTGTCTCTTCTGCTCCTGGCCCAGGACCAAGCTAAAACAAGATGGGGGCCAGCATGGGCACTGGCTTTTGATAATGGAGATCTTGATCATTTCATTTCTATGCCCTTCAACATGTTATTCCTAATGTGTCTCCAGGGGTTACTACAATATGCCCTTGGCCTTGGTCTCTCTTTGAAAGTGAATATTAAAATGAGGTTTCTCCAGTGGTTTTTAAGTAATATAGTTAACGATTACAGTGTGGTTGACCCCTGCCTCCCACCGCTTACCCTTATGACGTGACTCTGACTGGTGCTGACCAACCTGCTGATCGGACAAACACGGGTGAGCGGTAGAGGAAGGTAGCTGGAAGCGATGTGTTATTCTTTAATGAGAAGGGCGACTGCATGTTCCCCACAGAGTTATCTTAGGACAGGCCATGAAGGCTCATGTGCTGTATCTTGTAAAAACTACAAGGCCACACCTTACCCAGCACCCATCTTTTCTTCTACTCCAGCCAGTGCAGTAGACAATGAAAGTACAGAGTCCTTCCTGCTGTATCTTGTCCTCTTTCCTAGACAGGCTGGGCAGGTAGCAGAGAAAGAATGAAATCTGGCATCTCCCTAGGAGTTGAGGCCTCAGGAGCTTTCCCATCGATTGTCACTCTGGCACTGTTAACAGAGTGGGAACACAGGCCATTTTGCTGCTATCCCATGCCACCTGCCAGAGGCAGATGCACAACAAGCCTCATCCCCTCATGAGGCCATGGAGGTCTCCCTGATGGAGCAAGTTCAAGTTCCTTTCATAATCATGTCCCTAGCAGGGTTTCTTTTGATCCGCCTGCATTTGAGAGACCAAGAAGGCTGAGATGGCTGCTTCGGCATCTTCCCTCTGGGGAAAGGTATGTGCTGAAAAAAAAAAAAAAAGGGAAGTTATTATGCTTTGAGTGGCCACCTTGCATGGGGTACTCTGTTTTATTTCCATTTGCTATTTCATGTAGCCTCAATCACTGTCCCTCTCTTTACTTTGCTCTTTGACTCTCACTCCTTTCCTCTTCCTTTCTGTTTGAATACTTTTTGGCAAATGTAATAGTTTTTTTTTTTTTTTTAATTTCATTACTGGCTTCACGCATGAGAGCAGTGCTCTACTTTTCAAACTAGAGCAGTTTGGCTTGGTTTGGCCTCTGGGGCACGCTCTGAGCGGGAGAACTGCAGACAAAACGTTTGCTGCAGAGGTTTCTGGGGAGCTGCACTAGTACGAACTGGCTAAGAGGGGATGCTTACTCACAAAGGGGCTGCAACCCAGGGGCTTTTACTGGTCCCGCAGGGAGCTTGGGGGCTGAGGGACCGGCAGATGAGTCCCACCTAGAAGTGAGAGGCCAGGCCTTCCTCCACCTGCACCAGCCAGTCACTAACCACTGCCCTTCCTTTTGAAGGGGGTAGTTCTTGCAAGGCAGCTGCCTTTGTGAAGTTCTTACTGGAACAATGGGACTGGAACTTATCCCAGAGGCTTGGGGGGCAGCTTGGCAGCTGCTGAGACTTTTGAGGCGCACGCTTTGGCCAGCTCTGGGAGCATAAAGGAAAGCAAGAAACTGAAAGCTGCTGTTGCTGCCAAAGTAATTGCTGGGGTGATGCAAACAGGAAGGAGCCAGTCTCTGTCATCCGTTCTCCCTCTAGTGCTCTTGACTGGCGGAACCTAGCAGGAAGGCCCGGCATCACTGCAGAAAGTAAGTGCTCAGTCTCAGCACATCTGAGAAGTTTGTGTCCCGCTTCCGCCAGAGCTGCACGTGAGCTGCTCATTCCTCTGCATCCCCCGCCTGCCTGGTCTCTCACTTCCTCACCTACCCAGCTGGGCCCTTGTGGGCATTGTTTGCTCCCCCATAGGAAAAACTCTCCCCTACAGAGATTCGAAGCTTTTTTGGAAAGGGTTCCAAGCATGAGTTTTGAGGAGGGGATTTAATGATCTGAACTTCAATTGCTGTGAACACAAATTCAGGGTGCTTGTTCCTACTGCGACTCAGGGCCCCTTCTGTCCCCTCACAGCACGGCCCCACGCCCAGCCCCCTTGCTGAGAGAGTTGGGGCTTCACATTCCGGATGCATCTGGCCCTTAGTTGCACTGTTCAGCAGGGGGTTTTCATCTGTCACTCAGGCTCTTATTCTGTTCTCACCCTCATTATGCCCCTAGGGAAGCTGTGCTGTAAAGGCCAGGTCATTTTTCCACAGTCTGCAGCTCAGCAGGCGCTGTCTGATGGACAAAAAAATCCCCTCGTGACATACAAAAGCCCCAAATGGAACCATTTTCCCTGTGTAGGGATTTGTTTTTTGAGAATATTGATGTAATCAGAGCCTGGCAAGAGTGTCACATTTTTCTGTTTTTCTAAGGAAAGCTACAAATATTCTAGCAAATTATAGATGGCACTGAAGCTGATCTTCATTTTGTAAACTGATCTGTGGCCCAGCCCCTGGAGATACGGGTTATAGCCCCCGTGCCAGCCACTTTGCAGAGCAGGGGAGGAGATGGAGGCTAACAGGACAGCCGAGAGTCTGGGCCCCATGGCCTCTGTGCTTACAGCCCATCATAAACTTGCAGCCCTGCAGCACCTCAGGCATGAATTCTGAGGACTTGATTTTGGGATGACCTTTACTTTCCTACCGTTTTAATACATTCAAATTTGAAGTCTTTAGTTTGTTTTATGACCCCCAGAGAACCCCCAGCAGATGAGCAGATTCTCTCATAATGACCATTCAAACACTCTCTTACCACCTCTGAATGTGAACCCCAGTTCCACTGCCTGCCTCGGTTCTATTGATTATCCAGAACCAAAGGAGGATATGGCAAACCCTGGAGAGAGTAGCAGGGCTAAGGCATCTGACATATCTATCCCCTTCCCCCAAGAAGGCACCACTGAGCTACTGATCTCTCCAGTGACTTTTACCAGCCAGGTCCCGTGAATGTTAGGGCTAAACCTTCAAGTTTGTTCAGAAAAGGCTCAGGGCAGTTAGATGACACAGGGCCAGGAGACAATCAGATATGGGGACCAGATCACATAATATTAAAAAGCTATTGTTTAAAATCTTTCATTCATTATGATTATGTTAAAAAGAGACTCTCACTTTGGTGTTAATATATATGCTTATTTTACTTTTTTCTTTGCTTCATACTACCGTATTTTGGTTTTAAGGTATCTTTAACACCTATATAATGCTTGCTTTTCTCTATTGCATATCCTCCCTTCCTCTTAATAAAGAGAAATTAAATCTCAGATTTTAGGCAGGCAATGAAATCCAACTAGGGTTTAATAACATTGTTTTGCCTCTTTTGGATCCATTTTCATAGTTAGTTGCCATTTATGACAAGTAATACTGATTTTTCCATTTATACTGGAGACATGAAGTTTTCTTTTAAAATAAACTTATATTTAAAAAAAAAAGCTGAGGGGCAACCCACATTCTGAGACCCCTTCTGTCTCTCTTAGATAGAAGCTTTCTTTGTATCAATAAATTATTCCTATTCTTAATCTCTAGAATTCATTCCTCGTGAATTCAGTATTTCAGCATCTTGTAGGATGGGAGTTACATTCCCCTATATCATTTGGAAGTCTTCCTTCCGCTGAGATAATTAGACAGAGATCATCAAATTTTTGGAGATAATTATAGCTAAAACTGGAGGGACTTAAAACAAGATACCAAACTCCATGGATAACAGGATCTAAGAGACAATGGGTTACAGTTGCTGTCCTCGTCCCTTAAGAACAGTTTATAAACTTACTAAGGGCTTGATTTCACTCATATGCCAAAGAATAAAAGAGCTCATTACTTACTAGTCGTCTGGGTAAATACTTCCAAAAACTGTGTTGAATCCTTTTCTTGTAGAACAGAAAAGGCACAAGAGGTGGTAAAACTTTTAGTCTCAGAAATCATCCTGATTTGGACCTCCTAAGAGCTTACAGAGTGACAATGGGCCTTCTTTTAAAGCAACAGTTATGCAGGGTGTCTCTTAGGCACTGGGCATTCTCTATCACCTCCACAGTGCATGGAGGCCACAGCTATCAGGAAAGGTAAAAAACTGAATGAGACCCTAAAGAGACATTTTACCAAAATGGCACAGGAGACCCACCTAGAGTGACCCCACTTACTACCTTTATCTCTCATCAAAATAAGAACTACATCTTAGATTCTAGGCGTTGGTCCATTTGAAATGCTTTGTGGATGCCCTTTTCTCACTAATGATTTTCTCTCTGATACAGACACAGATTCCTTACTGAAGAATGTTACCTCACTGGCTAAATTCCAGCAGACTCTTCAACAGCTAATGGAAGCCCAGCCTAAAGAAAAAGAAAATCTCATATTCCATCCCAGAGACTTAATACTGGTAAAGTCTCTTCCCTCATCATCTCCTTCCCTAGGATCAACTTGGGAAGGACCACAGACCGTGATCCTGTTGACTGTATCAGCTGTCAAGGTAGCAGGCCTGGGCTGCTGGATACACCACACCTGACTCCAGTCCTGGGAACCAGAGACTGTCATTGTGAGCAACCATCATTGGAACACTCCTGTGAACCCATAAAAGACTTAAGATTCTTATTCAAGAACAAAACAAAGTCTTCAGATAAGTAATCTAAGATGTTACTCTTAGCCCTTTTACTAATCACTTTACCACTTAAGAGAGTTCCTTTCTAAGGTGGGCACAAGAATATGAAGAGTAACTACAACAAACATCTTGCTGGGTAAGTGGCCTGCTCCCTTGGTCCAGTACATCTGGACCGCCTTGGTGGGTAGCCTCACTCCAAGGAGGTGAATGGAATAA
>PVLA01013597.1:0-35901 GCA_004027455.1 Hydrochoerus hydrochaeris
CTGGCTGCTGGATCCCAGGTGGTGTGTGTTGTGCTCTGGCAGGAGTTGGTCTGCATTTTGCTTGTGTTTAGAGATATTGCCTGGGTGGCAGAAAAACTTCGAGGCAGTCTGCTGTTGGGACGGTGGTGGCAGGGATACAGTTGACAGCTTTTAGCAAGATCTGTGTTGGAAATTAAGAACAAAGAACCAGTAGGGCGAAGTGAAGCACATGGCCAGAGAGAAGGCTCCAGTGGAGCTGTGGGTTACAAGGATGATCAGAGGAGAATGTGGTTGTTGGGAAGGAACAGGACAATGGGATGTGGCCTGAGGCCTTCACCTGGAGGGAAGAGTGTATTTGAAATGTAGGAGATCCCTGATTCTTAGGGTTGTCATTCCCTGTTGTTAAAAATTAATAGGAAGCAAGGATTATGATTGTAATAATTTTTAATATGGTTTTAATGTATTTTTTAGATATATGTTTGTTGCCAGGTTAATTAGTCAAAGCACTGTGGTTTTTAACCTTGAGTTTTGATCACCCTTTGAATATTTTGCTTTTGCTGTGGAAACGAGTGCAGTAAGAATTGTATATATGTAATCACTATATCAACATAAATCTGAATAGACCAAGACATGTTAACTTTTCACAAATCTGCCACTGGAGATTAAGGAAATACGTTTGGTTATCAGGTTGACCAGGATGGATTGCAGTGGATTACCTAACGGGCAACCTGTAACAGCGCCCAGCTGAACTGAATCAGCTGGTGCTGGGTGTGGAAGACCCACCCGAGGAGCGAGGAGCATTGCCAGTAGCATAGAGAACTGAAGGGGAAGGCGCACTGCTGATTCTCCCAGAGAAGCTGGTGTGCTGGTTTTCCTGATAGGAACCCAGTTCTCATCGTCAGAGGAGCTTGAGTCCCTGCTGTGCTAAGGATGCTACAATTTTCAGGCGAGCTCTCATCCTTACCTTGAGCATCGCTTCCCGGCTCCAGTGCAGACCCCACAGCCTGCTGGCACAGCTCCTTCCTCCCGCTGGTGCAGACTTTCTAGCTCCTAACACTGACCTGTGGGCCTTCCAGTGTAGATACTTGAGACATTGTCATGGGCTCTCGGCCTCCAGCTGGACTCATGGAGGACATTTGCCATGGGCTCTAGGTTTTCAGCTGGACTCACGCAGCTGGTTTTAGGTGTATGCAAAATAGCAGAGTTATGGGGTCAGAACACAGAATGGTAGAGTTGTGGGCTCAAGGTAGCTTCCACCCTGAATTCAGAAGGCCTGGGAGCACTGTGCCCCTGAGAAGGCAGTGTGTAAAAGGCTGTGTGAAACCAAAGGTTCAGTAGAGACCCCAGAAGTTTGAAGCCTAGGAAGTGAATCATCTGAGGAGAACTGCAAAGGAGAAGCAGTGGGGACCCAGGAGAGAAGCCCTGGGAACCACTGCTGTCAGAGGTGCCATGTGGGTGGGGTCACTCAAGCCCTTTGGAGCTCACTACTCCACAGATGGCCTCCAGTGCTGCATGTGGAGCTACAGGACTTGCTGGATTTTGAACTTGCTTTGGTCCCGGTCATACCTGTTTGTACTTTTTGGAATGGAAATGTCTGTCCTGTGCCATTGAATGTTGGGAGTGTTTAACTTTGTTTGCATTTGTACAGGGGCTTACAAGTAAGAATTTGCCCTACATCTCAGAGGAGACTTGGGACTTGGACTTTTCAGCAATGCTGAAACCTTTAGGACTTCAGCAACTCTTAGAGAGGGACTACATGAATCTTTGGGGGTCCAGGGGCAGAACACTATGGTTTATGTCTAGATGTACCCCCAAAGCCTCATGGGGTCATGGGGGCAGGCTTTTTGGTGGTGGCTGAATCTAGAATTTGTGATTGGTTCATTGTCTAGTACTGGGAGTGTGAGTGCTGCATCCACCCTAGGGCGGCCACATACAATATAAGGGCGAAGAGGCTTGTGCCTCCCTTGCCCTGACTGCTTTTGCTGTCCTCCACCACCATGAGTGGCTGCCTCTTTCCCGTGCTACTCTGCCTGGGAGCCAGCTGATTATGGACTAAAACTGCCACAAATTGAGTTAAATAAACCTTTCCTTCCTTATTTTTTTGTTTGTTTTGTTTGTTTCTTTTCTTAATTTTGGGAATCAGGTTTTTGGGGGTTTTTTGTACCGGGGATCAAACTCATGATCTTGTGCTTGCCAGGCAGGCTCTTATGCCACTGAGCTAAATGCCAGACAGGTGTCAGGTATTTTTGTCTCAGCAATGAGAGAAAAGTAGCCAACACACCAGGCAATGGATGAATGAATAAAGAAAATGTGGTAAATATACACATTATTCAGCCATAAAGAACAAAATCACATCATTTGTAGGAAAGCGAATGGGTCTTGAGAACATAATGTGAAGCGAAATTAGGCACCGAAAGTTCGATATTGCAAGGTCTCGTGTGAAAGGTCTAAAATATGAGTAAAGGGCCGGGGATTTAGCTCAGCAGCATAATCACCTTCCTAGCAAGCGCAAGATTGTGAGTTCAATCCCTGGTACCAAAAAAAATAAAATATGAATAAATATATAAACAAGCAAAAAAAATAGAGAGGAGATGGTAGGAAGTGTGGCAGACTTTTTGGAGATGGGGAAGGGAACTAGGGAGGGGCGAGGGATGGGGGAGGGACAGGATTGAAAAGGATCAAGATACATTCTGTGTGTCAACTCAACACAGACCTCATTACAAACACACACTAGTAATCATATAAATAATCCACGAACATGGAGGGTCCGAGGCAGAGCTCGGTGCAGAGACCCTGGGTTCAATCTCAGTACCACCGAAAATGTCTAAGCTTTGACCAAACAGTGCCACTTTACACAGTTTTGCAAGTGTGTGTGTGTATGTGTGTGCGCGCGCGAAGGTGTTTATAACTGTGTTGTTTATTATGGGGGGGGGGTAGGCGTCTGAACTCCCAGGAAAGTGCTTATTCAGAATTTTTCACATCTATGCTCGGGTACATCATGCAGCAGGGTGCTGCAGAGAAGGGAAATCGTATGTCCCATGCCAGGAGAGTGGCCTAAGAGTCTGACCAGGGAGTTGCAAATGGCCGGTCCCCAGAGAACAAGGGACAAAAAGTGACTTCCTTGAGCCTCTGTCTCCTGCCTGTAAAATGGGCGAAACACCTACCTCAGAATTGGGACGTTAACACCTCCAAAGTCCCCAGCGCAGCCTTCAGGGCGGATCAGTGCTGACGTGGACCTGTCGAATCCTCTGGGAAGGGGATGTTTGGTTGGGTTTTTGGCTGATAGCATCCAGAATGATGTTCAATATTTTCTTATTTTTCTATAAAGAATACATATTACTTACGTAATGATAGTGTGTGTGGGTGTGTGTGTGTGTGTGTGTGTATGTTTTAGTAAGTAACAACTGAAAAGTTTGGGGGCAGCTGGGCACATTTGCCTGGGCAGGCAAGCCAGCGTATAGCTGCTGGACAGAGCTCTGGAGCACAGGGATAGAGGCAGGGCAGAGCGGGTGAGGGAAGGCAAGGAGGGCCGCGAGATAGCTCAGTGGCACAGCACCTGCCTGGCAAGTGTGAGGTCCTGAGTTCGATTCCTGGTATTGAAAGAGAGAGAGAGAGAGAGAGAGAATGAACAAGGGAAAAGAAAGGCAGTGAGTGGGTAATGGGAAAGAGGTGGGGAGATCAGGCCAGAGCCCAGGCACGTGTGTGAGCCCCCCACTATCGGCCCCTCTCCGGGGAGCCCCTGGTAGAGTGTGTGGCAGCTGAGGCCCATCTGCTCAGCTTCGGATGAGGACCGGTGTGTGGGCCTCCTTCCCCGCCGAGATACCTGACTCTGCACCAAGGGGAGGGCAGCCCTGGGGCTCCAGCCTGAGCCCTGAGCCACCATCGTAAACCCAGCGCGCTGCCTCCATCCAGAGTCAGAAAAGCAGGGACTCTTCTTCCCGAATGCCCAGAAGTCATCCTGAAGGAAATTAGCACCTCTCTAGAGCCACGCAGACTCCTCCGAGACACACGCCTGTCTCCTTACTGCAGTTCTCTATTGCTTTATACCAAGCCACCCCAAAACTTCGTAGCATAAAACAACCACCATTGTATCACACAGCAAGTCAGGGACCCAGAAAGGGCCCTGCCCACCTCATCTCCAGCAGCCGGGGCTGGACCACAGTGACTGGAACGACCTAGGCACTGGGAGGTGGCCAGGAGCTGGGGCAGCTGGGGCTGAAGGACTCGTGGCCGAGACAGTTTTCTCACGGGGCTGAGATATGGGAGGGCTGGGCTCTGCCGTGCTGCTGACCAGAGAAACCACACGGGGCCTGTCCAGCATGAGACTGAGGTCACTGGACTTCTTACGTGGTAAGGCTCAGCTCTCCAGGGCAAGCGTTCCGGCCAGTGAGACAGATGTCACTGGATGTCACAGAACATCACTTCCACGTTAGGCACGAAAATGACCAGGGTGAAGGAAGAAGATATCGATGCACATCTCCTCCCAGGCAGGACTCTCCTCCCAATTTCACCCCTCCGGTCACCTGCCCTCCTGCCAGCCCACACGTCACCGCTTAGAGGGCTGGGACCTGGGAAGGATTTCAACCAGTTTTCCTGCTTCCTGAACCCCTGTGGCTCCTGTACCTCTCACCCTACCATGCACAATACCAGGCCTCCCCAGCCTGAGCTCCTCTGAGGTTCTGGGGAGAAGAGTCCTGCCTTCCATCCGTGCGCCCCTCCGTGCCCCAGGAGACTGACTTCCTCTGTCGGCCGTGGTCCGTCCCCCTGTGCGCTCCAGCAGCCAGGGCCCGGCGGAGCATCCTGTGCCTCTCGTGTCTCCGCTCTCATGCTCTTGCCTCCCTAAGGGTGCCCTTTGATTTCGACTGGTTTTCTAGAGCAGAGCAGCAAGGAGACAGGACGTGGGTGCAGCCTGGCGTGTCTCGAGCCTCTGTTGGATGAACTCACCTCTAATTTGCGTTTCAGTCCTCTCAGTCCTATAAAGTACATTGTTAAGCCGGGTATGGTGTGTCATGCCTGAAATCCCAGCACTCAGGAGGCTGAAGCAGGAGGATCTTTGCAAATTCGAGACCAGCCTGGGCTACAAAATGAGTTCAAAACCAACCTGAACTGCATAGCGAGACCCTGTCTCAGAAAAACAAAAAAAAAAGTGCAGTGTTAAGTGGCACAGCAGCCACACCTCTCAGTGACGAGTCAGGGTCGTTTTTATAAACATCCGTGCTTACCTTGGAGTGATTAAGCTAAGGAGTGCTCCGTCTCTCTGTGTTAGAATTTCTCAGACTTCCTTCTGCCTGTCTGTGGTTCTGGGGACATCTCGTCCCATGATCCTACGAACCTGTGGCGAGGGTCCATCTGCTACCAAGGTAACTTCTGACTCACTATTTTAGCACATCTCGGCCAGATGACCGGGCCCGGCGTTCCTCGGTTGCCATCTCCTACCCGGTCCTGTTCCTGCCAGCTTCCTGCCCTTCCCCACTCCTTCCGGGTTCTGATCTCGGCGGAGCACATAAACTGGGTGCTCGCCCTGTCACTCGGGTCTGGCCAGTTGAGATCCTCGCCGAGACTGGAGGGTGGGAGAGGCTGACGCTGTGGCACATCATACCCAGCGCCTTCCCCGGCTGGGTTTCAGGTCAACAGCGTCTGTGTTCTTCACCCCCAAACCACGACATCTGCCACGACTTCTTTCCTGCCGCTCTCTGAGCTCCATAACCTCTGCGCCCTCCCTGAGCAGGGCCTCGTGGTCACCGCTCCCTGCCACTGCTGGCCCCCGGGGTGTGGATTCTCTCCATCCTGCCCACCCCTAGGCCACTGTCCTTCCCTTACTCTCTCTGTTACTGGAGGGGTGTGCGCTGCGCGTTTCCTGCTGAGACTGAGACCAAGACTGGTGCCGAAGCCTTTCCTGATTCGCATGTAACCTAAGAACAAACTGTTCCCCCGTGAGCCTGGGTGTGGGTTTTGGGACCAGCTCTAGACCACACAGAGCTTTTTTGTTGTCATCCTAGTTTGCAACTGTAATACAGGTAATAGAGGGCCCTGAAAGGGTGACTTTTTACTTCAGTGAGTGAGTGATTTGAGACAGGGTCTTACTGTGTATCTCAGGCTGGTCTTGAACTCTCGATGATCCTCCTGTGCCAGTGTCCATCGTGCTGGGATTATAGGCCTGTGCCCCCACACCCAGCTTACTAGTGTTTTAAAAAGGAAATAAGTATGTAAATAAAGGGAAAGGCAGGCAGAGAATTTATGACAACTTCCTAAAGTTACGTGGCAAGAAAACAGCAACAGTTCAGGGAAGGTTTCAGCACCACCCTGGGTCACGGAGCAGCAAGGTGAAGTCGGGTATCTGAGGGACACCCAGACCATGTGGGCAGGCTCCCCAAACATCCAGAAGTACCCCAGGTGGAGCTGCCTTACATGTGAGGCTACATTCTTTTATTTGTTTGTTTGTTTTGTTTTGTTTAAAGACAGGATTTTGGGCCAGGGATCTAGCTCAGTGGCATAAGCACCTGTCTGGCAAATGCAAGGTCCTAAATTGGATTCCTAAAACAAAACAAAAAGACAGGATCTCACTGTGTAGCCCAGGCTGGCCATGAACTCACACAATCCTCCTGCCTCGGCCTTCTGGTGCTAGGATTACACGTGTGCACTACCTTGGCCAATGTAAACTACATCCTAACCCTGATTATTTTCTTTGTTTTGAGACAGGATCCTCACTGAGTTACCCAGCTGGGTTTAAATTGCAATTCTCCCACCTCAGGCTTGCAGAGTGCTGGGGTTGTGGGAGTTGCTACCACACCTGGCAAGTTTGGCCCTTTGATACTCTTGCTCTGAGGAGAGCCAAGTACCTATGTGTCCACCAGCATGAGGTCGCGCTAGAACGCAGGGTGGGCCAGGCCTTGTCCACATGGCACACCCCAGCTCCCCTGTGCCAAGCATCCAAGTCCAGCCTGCACCACTCCACCGACATACCTCAGAGTTTCTCCTCTCCTCTCTGTCCTGGCACTGGTCAGCCCTCACTTTTAATTCTCATAACTCGTCAAAGGACACATATCTCTGGGAGAGAAAAACAAAACATGGCAAAATCAAGAACAACTTCTGGCCACTCACTTCCTGAAGCTCAAAAAAGAAACATTTCATAAATGCTTCTTTAAAAAGACAACAGGAAGGGGTAGTGTCACTCTGCTGGAAAAGCCTGTCATTGTGGCATTCGCAGATGGGGGAGGGGAGGCAGAGTGTGGCGGTGACAGGCCAGCCAGGTGTGGCTCAGGCAGGCGCCTGCCCCCACAGGGCTGTAGACGCTCAGCGTGACTGGGCTGGAGGAGGATTCCTCTCACAGGGAGGAGGTGGCCAGGAGGACAGACGCTTTACCCTCCTCCTGCCTTAGCCCTGCCGCTTCTGCCTCTGGGGCTTTGTAAAAACCTCGCTGCCCTTGAGCGCTGTACCCTCCACCAGCTCAGCTTGGCCTCCACAGCCACTGCTCAGTCCCTTAACCAAGTGAGGCCAACTGAGGTCCCCTGCGTCCCTGTCCAGCAGGGGTGCAGGCTGCACCAGGCTCTAAGACCCCAGGCTGTGCACAAGGCAGGCACAGGGACAGTGGCGGGAGTCCCAGCTCAGCCGCCTACCACCCACGGCAGAGGCCCCAGAGGGCTGGAGGGTGCTGGCTGAGCCTGCCTGTTCCTGTGTGTGTCCACCAAAGGGAGTAGTGGTCCATGTTTCTGCAAGGGTAGGTGGGGCCCAGACGGAACCAGGTGGGCCGAATACCTGCGTGTGAGCCTGTGGCCTGCACTACCCTCTCCAGGATGCCTATAGCTTGACCAGAGTATGCCTAAGTGGGCCACCGCCCGGGAGGCGGCCACCCTGCTCCCAGAGTGGGGAAGTTGTCAGCCACACACTGAGCGAGACCGACAGTTCCTAATGGGGACACAGAGGCCAAGGAACATGGTCTGGGGCCCTGAGTCAGACCTCCTCCCCGCCCTGCCCAGCTCCTCAGAAATGCCTCTGACCTGGGCGGCAGCCCTGGGAAGCCCAGCTACCACCTCTCCGCAGCAGTGCTGGGTGATCCACTCCCTTGAGCCCATCTTGTTCCCATTACACCCTGCGAGATGCTGATGCAACCCCGTTTCAACAGTCTGCAGAGGAAGAAACAAGTTACAACAGCCTGCCGGCACCCTCCACCCGCCCGCCTGCCCGCCCGGGTGCGGTGCGGCGCGGCATCCTGTTGCTCTCCGCGGCTGGCTTCCTTCAGGACCGGGTCTCCAGGCTCACGCCTGGCTGTGCAGTGCCGCCAGTCACTGGGGTATTAGCAAACAGCAGCGAGGGGCTGGGGATTTAGCTCAGCGGCCCAAGTTCCTGCCTTGAAAGCATGCTGTTGTGAGTTTGATCCCCGGTACCGAACAGTGGTACCTGGATCTCACCCCTGCCCCAAGATTCTAATAAAGTTGATGAGGGTTTCAAATAATAATTTTTATTTATTTTTGATTGATTGATTTATTTATTTATTTATTTATTTATTTATTTGTCTTTTAGAAACAGGGTCTTTCTATGTAGTTCAGGCTGGCCTTAAGCTCGTTTTGTAGCCCAGGCTGGTCTCAAACTCGAAACAATTCTCCTGCCTCAGCCTCCCAAGTGCCAGGATTACAGGCATGTGCCCCCATGCTTAGCTTCAACTAATAATTTTTAAAATAAAGTTTTTATCCAAGGCTAACATACATATCAGTTTTTTAAAAAATAGCCATCATTATAAAGCTCGGTGCATTTTCACCAAATGAATTCAACCCAAGGGGCTGGGATCCAGATTAAGAAAAGAACATCGCCAGCCCAGGTGTGCCCTCATCCAGCCGCTGTGGGCCCCGAGGTCCTCCCTGACCCCTGGCAGGCTTCTGGCGGTATTGTTTGCTTCTGCCTGTTTTCAGTCTTAGAATTATACAGTACACAGAACTATACCGAACATGTTCTCTTTTTTTTCTGGCTTCTTCCACTCAGCATTATACTGTGAGGTGAGTCATCTATGTCCGTCGTGGTTGGTTCACTCCTTATCACCATAGAGCAAGCATGGCGAGCCTTTTAGAGCTTCCAGTGGCACAAACAGCCCGCTGTGGCACGCGTGCCGTGAGTTCCCCGCCGCTACCTTAGAATATCCTACTGGCCAAGGATTTAGCTCAGTGGCATCAGCGCCTGCCTGGCAAGTGTGAGGTCGTGAATTTGATCCCCGGTGCCAAAAAAAAAAAAAAAAGAATGCATTGTGGGATATCCTACTGTGCACATTTTCCTCGGTTTTCGCCTTCTCCCCACCGATGGATGTTTGCACTGTTGTTTCTAGTCCAGAAATGTTAGGACTGCTAGTGCTGTGAATATCCTATAGTGCCTTTAGAAGCATGTTAGACATTTCTTTTGGGTACAGGCTTAAAAGTGAGAAAGCTAGGCAGGTACGGTTATGAGTGTGCTCAGCTTTAATACCTTATACCAAATAATTTTCCAAAGTGCTGTACCAGTTTACACTTGCTCTAGCAACGTGTGATCGTTACAGTTGTATCACATCTGTCGACAATTGGTATTTGCATGTGTGCGCGTGTGTGCTCGTGTGTGTGCGCATGTGCGCGTGTGTGTGTGTGTGTGTGTGTGTGTGCGCGTGCGTGTGTTTCCTGGGTTAGCCATTCTAAGGGGGATGTGGTGGTACCACAGTCACACTGTGGTTTTCATTTGCATTCCCTGGCACTGTGATGGGTTGATAACTGGTGGTCAGCATGTGGTGTCCAGCTGAACTCACTCAGCGTGGGTGCCTAATGCGGACGGCCCATCTGAGGATTGTTTCCAAGATAAAAAGGAGAACTGGAGAGGAAGAAGTTGTTGGTGCTGTTGGTTCTCCTGTTGCCCTCGGTTCTCCTAGAGGACTTTTCAAGCTTCTTTCCTGATACAAGCTTGGCCGTTCTCATCAGCAGAGGAGCTCGGGACTTGCTGTCGCTGAGGACGGCTGCGGTTCGCTTTGGGGAGCCCTCATCCTTACCCTGAGCGTCACAGCCTGACTCCGGAGGGGAAGATGGCGTGCTGTCCAGTCCCTGGGAGAAGCTGGTCACACTGCTTCCCGATATGAACTTTGTTTTTATTGTTGGAGGAGCCCGGAGCCTCACTGTTGCTAAGGATGGCGGTGGTGCTTTCTGGGGGAGCCCTAGTCCTTCCTTTGAGCGTTGCTTCCTGGCTCCGGTCCAGAGTCCTTCACCCCACTGGCATAGACTTTCTAGCTTCCACCACTGACCTTTGGGCCTTCCCAGTGCAGATCCTTGATAAAGACTTGTCTGAGACATTGTCGTGGGCTGTAGGTTTCAGCTGGACTCATGCAGGACATCGCCATGGGCTCCAGGCCCTCGACTGGATTCTCTATGTCTTTAGTGTGTGGACAGATTTCCTGCACTGTCTTTGTGTTGGACTCTCTGGGTGACCATTATAAACCATACTATAAATTATGGGTCCTATATTGTCTTGTTCTCCTTGCAAACCCCTGACTACAACAGGGACAAATACAGTTCCTTTTCCTATGTTCCTTGCCATTTAGAGCATCTCTCTGGAAGGACCTGTTGAATTTCAGGTATGAGTGTTTGGTTTTCCTCTTCAAAGCTCCTTAGGTAACTACTGTGCAGCTAAGATTGGAAACCATTGAACCAAACCACAACTTAGTATCTGCTGCTTCCTTTCTCTGTTTCCTTCCCTTGAGCATAAAGCAGTCTGTATCTGAGGGATCTTGTGGACTTGGAGAGGAGACATCATCTTCACACTTGCACGCATGCACACACTCAGATGCACCTTCCAGGAGGAAGCAGCAAGTTGGAGCTCGTGGTTGGGGACCTTCAGGAACGCAGCCTCCACTTAGAAGGGTCCTGGGAGGTCCAGTGTGTCCACAGCTGCCACAGATATTTCCTGACCACAAAAATCCCCCATTGCCAGTCCCCCTGGGTCCCCAGCACTCATGTGAAGGAAAACGAAGGCCCCAGGCCGGTTTCTAGGCTGCTGTGAATGAGAGACTGCCGTCAGGCTGGGAACCTCCTGCACGATTCCAGGGACCTGGGCAGGGCTGAGGGGGGCCTCCTGTCTGCCCCCTTCAGACTGGGAGGGAAAGCAGCCAGCAGGGCTCTCCCACAAGGAGTGCTGCAGGCTTCCCTGTGGATCCCCAGCGTTTCCTCACCTGGAATGGCCTCTCCGCCCTTTGTGCTAGAGTCCATGCTCTCCCCTGGCCTGCCCCATGTCTGTTTGACCTGCATTCCTCTGGGCTCAGTGGTGCTTGGAGTGAGAGCCCCGGGCGGGCGGGCAGATGGCAACTGAGTCCCCATCCCATCATCTGGCCCCATCTTGGAGCCGAAACCCCACCACACAGCCTGAGGGGCACTTGCCCCAGGCGAGCAGCTTGCAGTGGTCATCCAGTGAGCGTTACGGATGGATGGGCCAATAATCCAGGTTCTCGTGTACAGTGAGTAAAGAATCACCAGGCTTACCCTCAGTAGTAAGCAGTAAGCAGCTACGTTTATTGAAAATCACAGAAAGGTGTGCTCATGGCCAGTCTTTGCCAACAAGAGTACAACACAGACCAAGAAAGGTGCCAGGTGACAGAAAAGCACTCTGTACACAGGTCAAGAGCAGCAATAGGACAAAGGCGGGTGGTAACCTAGGCTTTCAGGATTTTTTTTTTCTTTTTTAATGTAGGTACCGGGGGTCAAACTCCCGACCAAGTGCTTGTAAGGCAGGTGCTTATGCCACTGAGCTAAATCCCCCACCTAGGCTTTCAGGATTTAAAGGCCGCTGAGTCTCAAGGTGCAACTGACAGGAATGACTGAGTGCTGAGCCATCATAGGGGATCTTAGCACTCACGCTCAACCCAGGACTCACTCCGGTCTTAATTATGTTTATGCATAATTAAGGCAGCGCATATATATGAGCCTGTAACCAGGGTGCGGGGAGCAGGGTAAGGATGACCAGAAGGTCAGGCTAGGGGGTCCAAGGCAGTTGCTGTGCTCTTACCTAAGGCACCAGGGGTCTCCTCAGCTGTTGTTATTTTATCGGCTGCCTCTCTTAAAATAATAGAAGCAGGAATAATCGAAAAGTGTTATTTTGAGTTAAGTGTTAGAAGCTAAGGTGAAAGGCAACTTCATTGTTTCTAAGGAAACCAACAGCTTCTTCAAATTCAGGAGGGGAGAGCCGAGGGCACATAGCCTGGAGCCGAGCAGCGGGAGGCCTCTGCCCTCGAGGGCTCCAGCCACGCAGCTTGGCGAGGAGCTTCGTGCAGTGAGGCTGGGGCTGGAGCACCAGCCTGGGACAGGGGTGCTGGCACGGGCCTGGCTGTGCACAAGGTCCCCTCAGGCAGAGCATCCGGTTGGAGCCCAGCGGGCATTGGGCAGTGGGCGGCAGGCCCACCGGTGCCTGACCCTTCATGCCCTTCCTTCTGTCCACTGCAATCCTGTCGGCTGCACGGCAGGAGGTGGTGGGGGGGTGAGGCACCAGGGCGCAGCTGACATTTTGGAGTTGTGCCTCATCCCAGGGGTTCAGGCCTGTAGGGGCAGGGGACCCCGTGGACAGGGGAAAGATAGAATGAAAGCCTCACTGAGTTTTATTTAATCATTAGGAAAACAGCAGCAGCAGTTTCTGCCTCCGCAGGCCGAGGCTACAGTTAGAGTGATTAGAAAGACAAAGGAGAGCCCAGGAGGCCAGACCGGAAGAGTCCAGGTAACAATTACCATAAGAATTTATCTAGAAGAGATAACTCCAAGGCAGCCCAATAGAAAGACCCGGAAGACCAGGTCCCTTCACCCACCTGAAAGAATGCAGGGGAGACAAGGGGCAGCCACCTGGGGACCCCCGCCTAACATGTAAGACGCAGCACACGCCTACACGTATGCACATGTATGTGTGTCCTCACTGTAACATCCCTGTCCTGCTCCAGAGAGGCACCGGTGAGCACATGCGCTTTACTGTTACCATTAACCCTAAGCTGTCCGCCTCAAAGCCCCCGCCCCCACCCCGTTCATCACAAAGGGACAGGAAGAATGTGGCAGGCACACCGAGGTAAGGGTGACAGACAGCCCAGAGGACCCAGATGGTGGGGACCCCCGGGAGATGGGAAGGCACCGGACCTGAAGGAAAACAGCCAGGGACAGAGGGTCAGGGTGCTCACGCTCTACCATCCCACCGTAGATGTCTAGCCTCTTTCTTTTCCATCTTTCCCAAAAAAACCATCTTCTGTTATGTTAACCTCGGCCGCTAATTCGTTACTGAAGCTGGGAGCTTCCTCCAGGAGGTCCGAGGTGTGTTCCAGGCCGGGAGTGGCATGCACAGCCCCCCGTGCTCTGACAAGGCCCACCTCGGGAAGTGCTGCCGGTGTGGAGCACCCCACGGCTGACAGCCCAGTGTAGATGTGTGGGTTCTTCTGAATGGCCCAAATGGCAGCCAGGGCCAGCTAATGACCAGAATTCTGTCCAAACCCAGAATGACAGGAAGAACCTCTCTCCAGCAGCCTAGGAGGATTCTAGTTATTTCACGTGCTCACCCATGATTAGCGCTTTGTCTTACCAAGCTGGTCTCAAATGGCTTGGCCATCTGAGTCTCATCAAAAGAGAGCCCCTTCTCCTGAGCCTGACTTTTCTTGGAGGAGTCCCCCAGCCAGCAGTATTTGTGCCCTTCTGTTCTCCTGCCCTGGGTCTACAAAGTCCATCTCCGCAGGCTCCTGTCATGCGGCCCGTGAGCTGTCTTCATTTCCCACATCTGTGTGATGCACCCCACCCCGCTGTGTGGGGCAGCCATACTGTCTGCCCTTCAGAGCTTAAGTTGCTTTCTCCATATCAAGCATTCATTTATTTATTAAGTATTATTATTGTTATTGGTCTTTTTGATATATAAAGCCTTGCCATGCAGTTCAGGCTGGCCCTGAACTCTCTTTGTAGCCCTGGCTGGTCTCAAACTCACAGCAATTCTCCTGCCTCAGCCTCCCCAGTGCTGGGATTGCAGGCGTGTGCCACCATGCCCGGCTATTCATTATGTATCATTTGTACAACTTTCTGTGCTGGGCATGGGAGGATTCCCTGGTGAGTGAGACCACTAGGCCTGTCCACATGATGCTTATCAAGTAGGGAGGACAGACATCAAGCAGGGAGGTCAATAATGTACAGCCCAATAGCACATTCCAGCTCTTCTAACCCCACTGTGTGTGCAAACGTCTGCAGGTACTTCAGGCCCGAGCAGACAGGGTCCTCATAGAGACCTCCTTCCTGAGCCCACACACACACGCGCGCGCACACACACACACACACACACACACGCACACCACACAGCAGGGTGCCCTTCTGTGCCCAGAGCTGTCCTTAGGGGTGTCTGCTCCCCACAAAGGTTAAAGCCTGAGAGGCAGAGCCTGGTCATGCTTACTTGGGAAACCCCTGCCTGGTCCAGAGCCTGGTCCAGCAGATCAGTAGAACTGCCGGGCGTGCTGGCACACGCCTGTAACCCCAGCACTCGGGAGGCTGAGGCAGGAGGATCGCTGTGAGTTTGACCAGCCTAGGCTACAAAGTGAGCTCAAGGCTAGCCTGAACTGCATAGTGAGACCCTGTCTCAAAAAGAAAAAAAAAGACAAAAAAAAAAAAAAATCAGTATAACCTGTTTTATAAATCTCCAGGGCCTGAGAATTTATGGTTTCTCCTTCTCTTTTTTTTAAATCTCTTTTCCTCATTACAAAAACTGTTTTGGTGATAGTATGACTAGGTTACTGATACTGAGTTACACACTTTGCAATGTTTAAAAAGGCAAATTTTAAACTAGGCATGGTGTTGCACACCTGTAATCCCAGCATTCGAGAGGCTGAAGTAGGGGAATCATTGTGCACGTGAAACCAACCTGAACTACAAAGTGAGCTCACGGCCAGTCTGCACTGCCTAGTGAGACCCTGTCTCAAAAAAGACAAAAAAAAAGTAAAGTTTTACATGATATGTGTATTTGGAGGGCGGGTACCAGGGATCAAAATCACGACCTTGCACCTTGCTAGGCAGGTGCTTAAGCCACTGAGCCAAATCCCTGGCCCAGATATGCGTATTTCACCACTTTTTCTTTCTTTCATTCTTTCTTTTTTTTTTAGACAAGGTTGTTGTTACGCAGTTCAGGTGGCCTTGGACTCACTGTAGCCCCGGCTGGCCTCAGCCTCCTGACAATCCTCCTCCCTCAGCACCCCATGTACTGGGATTACAGGGTGTGCTGCCACACCTGACTTTACCACAGTTTTTAAAGTGAAAACTTCTTCTTTTTTTTTGGTACCGGGGATCAAATTCACAGTCTCACACTTGCCAGGCAGACGCTGTGCCACTGAGCTATATCCTCAGCCCCTATTTTGTACAGTTTTTTTTTTTTAAGTGAAAAGAATAAGTATAAAAGAAGAAAGTTCCACATTATTGAGAACTGTAGGACAAATGCTTTGATTCAGATAGACCTGGCCTTAAACAAAAGTAACTTGAGTCAGGGAAACGCAACTCCAAAATAGACAGTAAGATACCACATCACCTTCTTTAGGGTGATGGTTACAAAACAAAACAGAACAGATGGGGAGAAATAGAGAGTCTCGCACATTGCTGGTTGAGAATGTAAAATAGAAAGACCACTGTGGAAAACAGTAAGGGAGTTCTTCAACAAACTGTCATGATCCAGCTGCTCTACATTTAGGAATGTACCCAAAAGAGTTGAAAGCAAGGACTCAAAGATAGTGGTCATATTTGTCAGCTTGCCGTCACTATAACACAACGCCTGAGATAATCAAGTTAAAGAAGGGAAGGTTTATTTTGGCTCTGTGATCATTTGGTCCTGCTGTTGCCCTGTTGTGATGAGGCAGCATGGGGAAGGAATTGCCCACTTCACAGAGGCTGGGAGAGAAAGAGCGGGGACAGAGGGCATCTAACTTGCACCCAGGAGGCCCCACCTCCCAAGACTTGCACCGTCCCCTGGGTACTGCAGGCTGGGGACCAGTCACCATGAACTTACACCATAGCATTTTTCACCCATGTCTGGGGCACCATCCTTCCCAAAGAGACAGTCGGCAGAAGCAACCCAAATACTCATCGGCTGGGGAGAGGAAAGCAGAATGTGTGACGTGCCTGCGAGGAACCAGTGTTTGGCCTCACAAGGGAACGTGGTGCACAGCTGTGACCCTGGCACTCTGGGAAGTCGAGGCAGGAGGCCTGCAAGTTTGCACGTAGCCTGGGAACCTGGCAGCTTATCAAGCACCATCTATCTCACAGTGAAAACTCACACAAGGGCTGTGGAGGCCGCTCAGTGCAAAAGGCCTGGAGTTCAGTCTTCAGTACCAAAAAGGAAAAAAGGGAGTGAAAGCTGGGAGTGTGGCTCCATAGCAGCACACTTGCTTCGCATGCATGAGATCCAGGGTTGGATCCCCAACCAGGAAAAAAAAAATCTGATGCTTGCTAGGACACAGAGAAACATTCGTGAGGAAGTTCAGATTTCCCTCTGAAGATCTAAAATTGGATCTACTGAAACCAACTGATAGTGAGCAGAGTAACCGGAGAAAAGCTTATAAATTTATTAACACAGAACACTCAGAAGAACGACCACCCAGTAATCCAGTGAGATTCAGACTACTATGTCCCGGAGCTGGGGATGAACCCAGGTCCTTGTGCTAAGCACGTGTCTGTTACTGAGTGACACCTGGAGCCCCAGAAACTCCTCTTCTTTGTAGAGGAGACAGAAATGGAGGTTATCAACAGGGTATTAGCCGGGTAGTAAATTGTATTTAGGAGAGAAAAGGAGCCCAGAGAGCCCACAGCGGCCTGAGCCAAAACTTCCCTGGGCCCTGGCGTGGCGTTCAGATTTCAGCTTCTTCCTCTGCGATACATTTAAGGTCTCTTGGTTAATGAAAGGTCACCGCGGTTTTGGGAGCACTGGTGTTACTGATGGATGCATTGCTGGGTGGAGGAGGGAGTGAAAAGCCTCTCCCCACATTTGCTGCTCCCTGAGCAGGCGCAGTTGGAAGTCCACAGTGCCAGACTGTTGGAGGGCACCGGTCTCTGATCCCCCATTTGTAATCCGAATTACAAGACACCATGAAGACATTCTGCTAAGGAACCTAAGCCAGAAAAATATACATGTTTAGAAAGATTTATAATTCCAGTCATGTGAGGTAAAATAGGAAAATTCACAGATAGAAAGTAGGAGCGTGGGTTTCAGGGGCCGGAGAATGGGGGAAGTTAGTTTCTACTGCGTTCAGAGTTTCCACTTGTGGTGATGAAAAGGTTTTGGAGATGGATGACCAAGATTATTGCCCAACAGTGTGAAAGTACTTAATGCCTCAGAATAGCATATGAGTTGTTTTTGTTTTTTGAGACAGGGTCTCACCATGTAGTCCAGGCTGCCCTTAATTTCGCTACGTAGCCCATGCTGGTCTCACACTCCTGGCGATCTTCCTGCCTCAGCCTCCCAAGCGCCAGGATTACATGTATGCTAGAATGGTATACTTGAAAATAGTTAAAATAGTAAATGAAAAAGAGTACTGGGGGTGTACTGTGGGGATCTTAGAAATTATTTGTCCGCTGATGGATGTGTTTTGAATTTTTGTTTTCTTTTTTTTTCTCTTTGAAATAAAATGGATTTAAAAAATAGAAAATATTTGCAAGCACAGAGAAAAAACAAAATTATTCACAGTCACTGGGTAGAGGTAACTGCTGTTAAAATTTCATTGTAGGGGCTAGGGATTTAGCTCAGTGGTGTAAGTGCCTGCCTGGCAAGCACGAGGTTCTGAGTTAAATCCCTAGTACTAAAAAAAAAAAAGAAAAAAGAAAATTTTCAGTGTGTATCTCTCTATTCTTTTTTTGTCCACTTTTGAAAACCCAAAGTGTCTTTGTCTATCTGCCTACTGCCTGGCTGCCTGTCTTTCTGAAGCCACACTGAGTGTAAAGGAAGAGCTTCCTCTCTGCCTGTGGACTGTCCCCGCAGGTGGGCCATCGCGGGGGGCGGGTGCTGTCCTCAGCCCTTTCCCTGGCTTCTCTGCGCTGATTTTACTTCCACACTTGCAGGATTCTGCAAAACCATCCGCTCTGTTGTGTGCTAAAAAAAGTGCCACCTATGTGAGGGGCAATGGGTCAGAAGGGGTGGAGAGGGAAGCCCACGCCTTGCACATCCCCTGGAGGTCACTCCCTTAGCAGGGTGCCAGCTCCAGGACTGCCCCAGTCTGTTGGGCCCAGCTGCCAGGCGAGGCGGAGGAGGCAGAGGCTCCGGGCCCCCCGCTGCACTGCTCTCGCTCTTGTGTGCGGCTTTGGCCCTCACCTTATGCCTCTGGCTTAGCCCTTCGATCCTGCTGGGCAGCCTGTCGGGAGGCTGTGACCTCCTAGCCCAAGCCCTGGGCCACCCCAGCTCCCAGGGGCATTGGAAAGGAACTGAGGGCACCACAGCCAACTGCGCTGGGCCCCAGGGAGGGGAGTCACAGCGGCTTGGTTGCGGGTTCTCCATTCCCCTACTGGACGGGCCTCCTTATCGTGGCATTTTATTTATTTATTATTATTATTTTTTTTTTGCAGGAATTAAACTCAGGTCCTTGTACTTTCCAGGTAGGCGCTCACACTACCGAGCTATATCCCCGGCCCCTCTGGCACCCTTCCACCATGTGCCAATGACATAGGGAAAGAAACTCCCCACCTGCTAGATGTCCTGGTAGGAGTTCCTGTCCTCTAAAAGTGAAGAATGAATTCTAGGTTAAGAGTAGAATATATTTATTGGGGCAAAGAAAGCTGTCTGAGAGAGACAGAAGGGGTCCCGAGTGGGTTGCTGAGGACTCTGCCTTTTCTAGGTTGTTGGGGGTTTTTGTTTTTTGTTTGTTTTGTCTTTTTGAGACAGCGTCTCGCTATGCGGTTCAGGCTGACTTTGAGTTTGCTTTGTAGCCCAGCCTGGTCTCAAGCTTGCAGTGATCCTCCTGCCTCAGCTCCCACAAAAGCTGGGATTACAGGCGTGAGCCACCACACCTGGTGTTCTTCTAGGGATTTTTATAGAGCAAAACCACGAGGTGAGGTGGGTCCAAGATAGAGAAAAATGGGGAGTCACAAGGTAGGCTTGAGTTGGGACAAAACTGTGGTCAACCAATAAGATTAAGAGCAAAATTGCTAGGATGGGGTATGGCTCAGTGGCACAGCACCTGCTGGCAAGTGCAAGATCCTGAGTTCGAGTCCCAGTACCAAAAAAAATCCCAAACCCCAAAACAAAACAAAGAGCGTAATTGCTAAGATGATATTGATTAAATGGGGATCAGATGGGGAAGTGAGTCATGGAGCAAGCAGGCAGGAAACCGAGCAGGGGCTTTCCCCGGAGGGGCTGGTCAGCAGCTCCTCCTGGCTTTCCCAAGGTGATGGATACCTGTGTAGAGAATCAATCACTGTTGTTAGTCCTTAGGGGAAGTACGTGGGTACATTCGTTTCATCTTTTGTCTTGAGGTCTGGCCCTCAGCGGAGGTGTCTGTCTCCCCCACAGTGGCAGTGAGCCCCATCTTCTGCTCTGGCTCCTTTGAGGGCTGAGCCCTGTCTGACTGCCTGTAATATTGCTCTCTGACTTCACTGTCCATGTACCAACAGGAGCGGACCAAACTGCTGGAGCTGTGGGCGCCTGCACCCTGGGGGCGCTTTGGGTCCTAGAGGCCACCGTGCCTCTCCTGTCATAGGCCTGGCCCCAGTGCCACACGGAAGCCAACACACCCCATGGAGGTGCCCAGTCCCCCACAGTTGCACCCAGCCACAGCCTTCTTCCCCGCCCTTGCCCCCTGGTTCAGGAGCTGGGGCCATGCCAGCTGCATGGGTAGAAGTGAGGCAAGCGGTCAAGGTCACTCCAGAGACTGAAGCTCGTGCTGGTGCTCAGCGATTAAAGCTGGGCAGTGCCTCCCCCTTTGCCCCAAACCCAGCCAGACACAGCCTTTATCTCCTGGCTCTGAGGCTTCCACTGAAGGGTTTACTTAATGTTCAGGCGGGATCTTTACAACCCGGTCTTGAGAAGATTACCTTTTTATGGCAACTTTGATTAATGATTGATCAAAAACTGATACTAGAAACACTGGAAAACAAATTTGTCCTAGAGATTAGCAGAGGTCTACATCTGCCAGGCTGATTGGAGACCTGTCCACCTGCTCCCTGTGGGATCAAACCAGGACAAGGATGCCCTGGGGGCCTGGCCCCCACCTGCTCCCACACACCCCCCCACACACACACACCAGCAGAGCCGAACCACCAAGGTCCTCAGTCCTTTTGGAATCAGGTCATGAACCACAAATAAGTGGAACCACAGGCAGAGCAAAGACTCCAGGGCTTTTAACAGAATTTTTCTTTGTTGTTTCTGTTCCTTTTAATGCCTACGACAAATGAGCAGGTTAAAGGGAAATATGGGAAGGAGAAGAGAAGCTTGTATGAGTACTGTAGCCTGGAAGTCCTGCAGACCACGCCTTCCAAACAGCTGAGGTGCACCCAGAACCAAGCAGGCCAGGGCCAGGGGACACCCAAGGGAGGCAGGTTCCTCAAGTCGTGTCCTGGAAAAAGAGCCTCAGAGCAGGGTCTGGCTGTGCCGCCCCCCACCGTGTGTCGTGGGTGTTGAGTCACAGTGTCTTCCCCAGGCCGCACCGAATCACCACAGGGCCCAAACCCATGACCTCAGTCTGCAGATCCAGGATTCTGCAGTCCTTAGCCTGCCCCCCACCCCCGCACACTGTGCATTCTGCTGGCACCCACCGTCCGGGAACCCCAGGGGCGTAGGCACGGGCCCCCACACTTCTTCCGGTCCCTCAGCTCCTCTGTGTATCCCCGGGCATGCGAGGGAGTGGAAACAGACCGAGCTGCTTATGAACTGAAACTGGAAAATGAAACTGGAAATCACGGCCTCACACCCCCGGGTGCCGGGCTTTCCTTTCCACAGGGAGAGTCCCCAAAGGAGAAGGAGGCGCATGGGGTGCGGCCGCCCCACGGTGCTGCCAGCCCAGCCGGCTCCCTGCAGCTCCGGGAAGGCTTCCTTTCCAGGAACGTTAAGGAAAACTCACTTCAGGGTCTTGTTGAAAACTCTTTTGAGCAGTTCTTGAGGAGGAGGAGACAGGCTCTCAGGGAATCTAGGTCATCTGAGGCCCCGCTGCCCTAGCCCCCCACCCCCACCCGCAGGCGGGGCCCTGCTGGCCAGGGAAGGAGGCTCTTTCTCAGTGTGAGCTGCCCCGCGGAGCAAAGATCAAAAATTCTGGGCTCCGTGCTCTAGCCCCGCTGCTCGCTCACGCGCGCGCACACGCGCACAGGAACAGCAGCTGCCAGCAGAGGCACTACTTTAGGGCAGCTTTCATGGGAACAGCAGATTTCCTGAAGGGACTGGAATGCGGGCGAGAGAAGAGAACCACCCCAGCGGCCAAGGCCACTCTGACCCTGCCTGCCTTGAAATGCCTCTTCCCACTACCCTAACCCCCAGTCGCAGACACTCCTTAGGTCAAGACCCCCGGAATCCTACTCTCTCATGACCCTGTATTTGCCAAATAGCTGCATGGTTATTTGCCTAATGTGTGCCTCCCTCTGCAGACTGAGCTGGGAGCCCCAGCCCTGGTCTGTGCTGTTCGCTGTCCCCACAGTCTGGAATACCTCCCGGCATGCAATGGATCCACACACAAAAGCTCTGTCTGGCGTGGTACACACCTGTAATCCCAGCACGCAGGAGGCTGAGGCAGGAGGATCGTTACAAGTTTGAGACCAGCCTGGGCTACAAAGTGAGGTCTAGGCCAGCCTGAACTGCACAGTAAGACTTTGTTTTAAAAAAAAACAAGGCAGGCCCTAATTGCCCAAGAGAAGGACAGTGCTCCAGCAAGGGCTGGGGGCTTCCAGGGTCCAGGCCCCACTCAAGGCTCTCCAAGCAGCTACCCTGGAGGGTGCTGCCCACCGTTCATTGCCTCAGCCCAGGGAATGCTTTGGCTGTCCCCAGTATGTGCAGGCAGGGGTGGTCTCCTGTGGGCTCCCTTTCCTGTCCCTGGCTTCCATCCCTGTACCCACACAGTGACTCCCATGCCGCCTTAACTGTTGAGGAGTCAGGACACAAGATGAAGTTGGGTCTTACAGTGAGGGTTTGTTTGGTTTGTTTGTTTTGTTTTTAATACTAGATATTGACCCATGGTCTTCACACAGCTGTACCCCTTAAGAAAGGGTCTTATTAGGTTTTTTGTTACCCAGGCTGAGGTGGCACTGCCATTCTACCACCTCAGGCTCCCAGGGTGCCAGGAGACCCCAGGCTTTTACTGTGGTTTGTAAAGAGGGGGAGCAGACAGAGGTGCTGGAGGGTAGGCCCTGGGCGCTGTGGGCTGGGGAAGCAACCTTGACTTTGGGCCTCACACTCCTTGCCGCCTTGTTGGGTTCTCTTTCCCAGAAATGGGACTGTCTTGGGTATGTGCCATGAAAGGCAATGGGACGGGAGATAATAGGGCAGACTTTGGGTCTGGGATGAAAAATCCAGCTCTGTGATTCACGGACTGCGTAACCTTGCGTTAGTGACTGACGCTTTGTTTTGTTCTTCTCTTCTGTAAAATGGGAGTCCTGTGAGTGAATGCGTGTTCTTGATGTGTGTGTCACTTTAGCCTAGGTCGTGAGATCCAATGAGATGACAAATTTGAGCACAGCCCCTAGCCTGACAGCACCATGCAAACATGAGGAGCCAGGCAGCCTTGTTGTGGAAATATTGAAGTGCCGCTTCCCTCCCACATTTGCCTAGGGTGGGACGACTCACTTATTGTTGAGCTAGAAGATGCACCAAAGGGAGGTGACAAACCGAAACTGCCAACCGTTTGAACCATAGGTGCACCAGGGCCCTGTGGCCAGTGCAGATGGCGAGGGCCCGGGCAGGCCCACTTCCTCCCTGCCTGCAATGCCTCTTCCTCACGCTAGCTAGCTTCCCAAGGCTGCAGGAAGTGGGGCCAAGAACGGGCCCTCCCTGTGTGCGGGGGTGGGGGGCAGAGTTTGCTGCTGCTGCAGCACGAGGACAGTCTCTCTCTCTCTCTCTCTCTCTCTCTCTCTCTCTCTCTCTCTCTCTCTCTCTCTCGTCTTTTTAAAAACAGGGTCTCACTGCACAGTTCAGGCTGGCCTTGAGCTCATCTTGTAGCCCGGGCTAGTCTCTAACTTGTAACAATCCTCCTGCCTCAGCCTCCTCAGTGCTGGATTATAGGCATGTGTCACCATGCCTGGCAAGGATGGCCTCCTTAGAGGTCCTTCTGGGTCCTAGGGCCACCATGCAGCAGCCCCTACCCTCTCCACATCTGGGCCTCCCCAGATTCTTCTCTCCTGAGGTTGTGAGCTTTGGCCAATAAGCATCCAAACCAGAGAGCGAGGCAGGCCGGAGAGAAGAGCTGAATCTCTTCTCAGGAAATGCAGCTGTGGTTTGAGCCGTTCGCATTTTACATCTGTGGTTGGCGTTTCCCAGGGTTCTCAGAGGTGAAGGCAGGGTCAAGCCCGTGCCACCAAATAAGGTTTGCAGTGACCTTAGCAACAGGCTTCACTGCCTATTGGCCACCGCGGTAGCCCCGGGCCAATGTGGTCTCCCAGAGGCACTGTGGGTGCTTCCGCCTGTGCCGAGGCCCAGCGGTGCTGTCAGAAATCACAGCCCTCGGGGCCCTACGGATAGGGAGGGCGAGCTGGACAAAGGTAGACAGGGTGGGGCCCAGCTGCGTGGCGTCTGGGTTTCAGAGTCCACTTGCCTGGTCCTCCCTGGTCCCCGCTCGCCAGGAGGATCCCTCACCCCCGCGTCCAGGGGTCAGTCTTGGGCTCCACAGTAGTTTTCATTTCCCGGTTGTGCTCACTTTTGTTCTTGTCAGACCTTTGTGCCAGGTGCTTCTACACCTTGTATTTTTTTTTAATTCTTACAGAACAACCCTGTGAACCAGTAAATCCCATTTCATAGACACGGAGGCTAAAGGGAATTAGGTTCACCCACTAATAAATGGAGAAGCCACAATTCAAACCCAGCTGAAACAAATCCAGATCGCTCGCTGTTAACCACGGCACTGCCTTGCAGGACCTCAGTGTCTCTGTGTCTTCAGGTTATGACACCTCCAGGTTAGGGGTGAGGAGCTCAAGTCACAGAACCAGTGCAGAGTGGTGAGTTACCCAGCTGTGCCCCATGCCAGTGGCACCCCCAGGCATCCTCTGCTAGCAGCTTCATGTTTCTCCGCCACAGTGAAGCATGCTGTTGAAACACTGAAGTTTATGGACCACACTCCACCAGGGCCTTCCTGCTTGATTTCCACTTCTTCTTTCCTGACTTTCCTCCCACCCCTGCCCCACTGCATCTTGGACAGGGGAGGCCAGAGGAGCTGCTACTCCGGAGGGCCCCAGGCTGTGGTGCTGGAGAGGACAGGATTGGCTGGGCTGGAAGCGCAGGGAGATCCAACTGCCAAGGCCAGCGTACTTAACTCCTCTACCCCAGGCAGTGCTGGGGGGTACAGCAGGTTTCCCTGAAGAGTGTTTTCAGGGTTAAAGAGTATACTAGTGATCTGGTAGAGATGAGAACACATAGGCCCTTTAACCAACCCCCACCATGTGCATCAGTGAATTCCCACAGCACTGGTGAGCACGCAGTGTCCCTCAAAGCAGGCAGGGCAGATAAACCAGGTGGCACTTCTCCAGTGAGAGGGAGGGGGCTGCAGCAGGGGGTGATAATACTGTAATGATGAGCTCAAGCATACACAGAGGCCAGGCGTGACTGAGAATACCTGGAGTCCCAGCTCTCTGGGAGGTGGAGGCATTTCAAACCCACCCTGGGCCGTTTCAGAAAATTAGTAAAAGCCTGTCTCAAAACAAACAAACAAGGGTGGGGGTGTGGTTCAGTGCACAGGCCCTGGGTTACCTGGATTTTTAAAACGTGTGCGGTTCCTTTCATAAAATGTTTAACAACTGGCAAAACTGGACTGTTTTATTTCAAGGATAAAAATTTTTTTAAAAAAAGAATAAAAGAAAAACTACAGCAAAATTTCACTACACGTCAACCAGAGGGCAACAATGGTACATACACTGTGCATTGTCATTCCCACATCATTTACCCAGAGCACAGGACACCTGCATTCAATTGTCCAAACAGGGCCAGCACAAATCTCTCTCTTCAGTGAACCCAGAGAAATCAGTAGTATAACCATCTTAACTCTTATTTTTACATGCATTACATACACACATACGTAAAGCTGGACTGTTTTATGAACCACATATGCACGAAGGTAAAACTGTAAGAAGCACAATAGAGCCAGGGATTCAGCTCAGTGGTGCAGTGCCTGTCTGGCAAGCACGAGGTCCTGGGTTTTATCCCCCATTCCTACAAAACAAATAAATAAATAGCACAGTAATGAATCCCAGTGTTACTTTGGTCATGTGATTACTAGGGGCACACCGGATTTGGGGATGCAGGCGTGGTGCAGCCTCTCAACCTGGCTGGTGTTATACAAACATTTATTTCACGATTATTTGTTAAGCTGCATACATGTTTTACATAATTTTCTGCAAAAGTATTGTTTGAGAATAAAAAACACAAAGTGCATGTGAATCCCTGCCCGCCAGCGGCCGTGCTGTGAGCGGACCGTAGCCCAGGGGTGTCTGTCCCAGTGCTGCATTGTCATTCCCAAATGCTTACACTGCTGCCCACTGCTGCACCACAGAGCCCACACTGCTGCCCGCTGCTGCCGTGGCTGCAGATTGAAGGTGGCGACCCTGTGGGTGGAGGACTGGAGGACCTCTCTGACCTTCTGCCACAGGCAGGGAAGATCAGGAGTGTGGGGGGAAGCAGAAGCCATGGCCAAGATCTCTCTGGACTACAGGGGACTCGTCCCCATTGCCCTGGCCAGCCCCTCTTGGCCCCCACGTAGTGCTGACTGGGCTGAGCTCCTATCTCAGGATCCCCTCTTCAGAGACACCTGGATGTGTTGATTCTCAGCCAGTGCCTGGTGCCTGCAAAATACAAGGAGGAAGTGGCCTTCAGCTGTGGCCGTGGGGGAGCCCACGGGATGCAGAGGAGTCCAAGGATACAGGATGAGGCTTTCCTGACTCTGCCTTAGGGCCCTGGCGTTCTCTAAGAGTACAGACCTTGTTTTATTTTCCCTCATTTCCCAGATCTGGCCTGGGCTTTGCATGACAGTTAGCAAATGCTGGTAAATGAGTGGGCAGTGTGTGCTGTAGGAAAAAAGGGCTCACTAGGACTGTGAAGGACAGGCTGCCTGCTGGGCCCCACTTCTCTGGAGAGGCTGGTCCGTCACCAGCAGACACCTCTGCCAGCAAGAGCTGGCTTCCTTGGGGGACCCTTCTCACACGAGGCATCCTGGCGAGGGTCAAACAGGGTTCTCACTTCTCCTGTCCAGGCTAACCAGGGCCACTCCACAGCTCTCGGCCTTCTGCTCCTCAACACACCAGTTATCCATCCGGGCTGGAGAGGCAGCAGGAGCACAGATGTCACCTGGACGGGCAGGTGATGGCATGAGAATTAAGGGTTATAGCCGCGTGCTTCCTTTGGGCAGAGTGGCTTCCAGTGCTGTAGGAAGGCTCGGGCACCAGCCGCTTCATGTCCTTTTTGCAGTTACTATGGCAGTGTAAAACCTCATCGTGTAGCTCTTGTAAACAGGGCTGTTTCCCCTCCACGATTTTGGGAACTCCCTCGAGGCAGCAGGTAGGTGGCAGTTGCTTCCTACACTTTAGCTAGTACTATTGGCTCTGCTCTTTTCTCATTTGAATGGATAGCCATTTATGTCCTCTACGACCATGTACCCTGTGCCTGAAACCGCTCCATGCTTGAGTTCAGACCTGCCACTGCCTCCCTCGCAGAGCTCCCAGGCCCTCTAGGAAGACCGGATGGTCCAGTGATGAGTCCAGCTGTGTCACCTCCACTGTCAGATGTCCCTGAGAGCCTTCTTGTATGTGACTCAGAGCACAGATGTGACCCATGTCCGAATATAAGTGATTGAAGATACCACTTTGGGGAAAATATACCACACTTTGCATGAACAGGCAAGGAATCAAGTCCTGGCTCTGCCACAAGCCCGCTGTGTGGCCACAGGTGGCTACTTGGCCTCTCTGCGTCTAGGTTATTTTCCAGTGAAATGGGGTGAACAGTCTATCCCTCAGAGGCACCAGGGGGCCAGATAGGGGCACCGCCATGCAGAAGTCCAGCAGCTGCTGTTCACCTTGTAGCCTTTGCAGCCTCTGGTGGCCAGGACTCAGTGTGAGCACTTTGTCATTAAACGCCGCAGCTATTGTTGCACAGAAGTTAGCAGGAAGCCAGGGTCCGGGTGGATCCGTAGGCCGGGCCAGGCTTTGTTCTTCAAGGAAGGGCAGGGCTCAGAGTGTGCACTTGCCAGGCAGCAGGGCCCTCAGGGTTTGTCTGGGGAAGCAGGCTAGGAGAGAAGGGTCAGCAGCCCGGGGCCTGACCCCTCTGCTGAGACCACAGTGACCGCTTCCCTCACCTCCGAGCCGCACAGATCCAGACATGTGTTGTCCCCCAGGCAAGCAGAGGCCAGGGAGCTATGAGTCTCCAGGGTCACACAGACAGGCCAAGGCCACAGCCAAGGCCAGAGCCGGGATTCCTGCCTGCGCAGAACCAAGTCCAAGCTCAAAAGGCTCCTCCAGCCAGCGACTCTGGAGCCCAGTTCTTGGCCCTCCAGCACAGTACCCTGACACTTCTCGTATACATAGCTGTGACTTTTTTCTGATTACAAAAGAAATTATAGGTCACTGTAATGTACGTTTCTTTGTTGTTGTTTGGTTATGTTTTTGTCTCTATTTTTTCAAGACAGAGTTTTACTATGTAGTTCAAGCTGGCTTTGAGCTCACTCTGTGGCCCAGGTTGGCCTTGAATTCATGGCAATCCTCCTGCCTCGCCTTCTGAATGCCGAGATTACAGACATGAACCTCCATGCCTGGCTTGTACTTTTAAACTATAGAAACATAAAGAAAATATAGTCACCAACCATGAGTATTACAGTGGAATTCCTCTCTATATATTCCACATAAAACTGTATATTAATTAGGTTAGAGTTGTGTATAGTGTTTTTTCCGGGATTGAATTTACAACCTTGCGCCTGCCGAGCTAAACACCCAGCCCTGGAATTGTGTAGTTTCATCGTCCACTTTCTCAATATAAAATTGCAAGTGTTCTCTGGGAAGAAAGGACTGTTTTTAATGCAGACAAAACTCTAGGAAACATTTTCCTTTTTAAAAAAACACGAAGCTCTGTGCTTGAGGGAGGGAGGGAGGGAGGGCATCCTCCATGGTGAACAGCCGCTGGGTCTCACATCCTGTGCCAATCGCGGGCCTCTTTGCTCCCGGCGGGGTGCCGTGCTCCTCCGCCCTGCCCTGCCCCCACCCCCCGTCAGCACCTTGTTTATTAATGACAGCACGCGTGTCCTCTCCAGTGTCTCAGCCAAGAGTTGAACTCCCCGTGCAATAAGATGTGTGTTCTGAGGGCCATGAATCCAAAATGAGTCGCACTGGGCTACACTGGGTGTCAGCAGGGATGCGTTTGTCTCTGGGGGCTCTCGTGGGAGATCTGCGTTCACACCTGCCCGGCGTTAGGAGGCTCTGTGCGTTTCCCGCCCTGTGGCTCCTTGCTCTGTCCTCGAGTCCAGTGATGGCTGCTCGGGACCTTCACGGAATGCCGCGTCTCAGATCCTGCCTCCTCTGCCTCCCTCCTCCCCATCTAAGGACAGGGATGCCATTCCCTGGTGATTACACCACCACTACCCACCCCCACCCCAGCCTGGTAACCCAGGACCATTTTTCTGTGTCCCACCTTCAGCAGCCCTAATTGTGCATTGCCGTGTACAATGGTGTGTTCATAGGTTCCATCCATCAGGTCATGGACAGCTTTATTCCACCATGGACCATTGCTCTGCACACCGTGCCTGACCTCTCCTGTGGGTTCTCCAAGGTTCCCTTCCTCAGGCATAGAGAGCGGTTGGGCTAGACCAGTTGGAACGTGCCCACCACTGGCAGAGAGGTCTTTTCTATGGGCACCCAGAGAGCCGAGCCCTTCCTGGCCAGACACCCGTGTTTTTCAGGGTTGGAGCCAGAGCCCAGCCTCTGAGGTCTCGGACATGCAATCTGAGGGCAGCTTCAGGGTCAGAGGGGCGGCCGGTCACATACTGCAGCCTCTCCTGTGCATCCCAGGCTCCCTTTCTCAAGAGATGACAGCCTGACGCCCTGCAGGCACTCCATGGTTCTTTTTCGGGCTGGGACCACAGGCTGGGTCCTTGAGGGGCTTCCAAAGGGAGGAGGACTCCACCAAGTCTCTGTCCCTGTGTATCGTTAAGGACCTGGAGGATCCAGGACCCTAGCAGGAGGGGCTGGATAGGGCCTTTGATTTTCAAGTAGGGTGACCAGTTGGTTCTGGTTTGCCTAGAACTTTCCCACTTTGAGCAATGGTGGTCCAAATCCTGGAAACTCATTCAGAGCAAACTGAGACAGCTGGTCACCCCATCTCCAAGACCTTTTGCATATTCTGATCTGCTCCGGATCACCTCTGTGGCAGCACAGCCAGCTCTTTGGACTCCCAGGTAACAGAAAGCCCTGGGGCTGATGAAGGACTCCCATGCCAGTGCCAGAAAGTGCAGGCTTTTGGTCCAGCTTGCCCAGCAAAGGAGCCCAGGTCCCCAGCAGAGGCAACCACCATCCATCTCCCTCAGGCAGGGCCAGCATTCCCCACTCTCTACCCTTGGCTACCACAACTGCCCTGGTGTGGCCAACATGTGACCTGGTGCATTGTTTTAGAAAAGCTGTAGCCATTGTGGCCTAATGACCCCACCCCATCAGACCCAGGACCCAAACACCAACTCCACATTCACGTCACTCTGCTGACCCATGCAGTCAGCCTTCTGGAGAAGCCTGGCATGTGCTTCCTTGTCGCGCGCTGCACCCCTGAGCCAAGATCCTGGTGTCTCTCACTAAGCAAAGTTACAGCTCAGTATTTTTTTTTTTTTTTTTGGTACTGGGGATCAAACTCACGACCTCACACTTGCCAGGCAGGCGCTTGTGCTGCTGAGCTAAATCCTCAGCCCTCAGCTCAGTATTTTTAACTGCAGTGTGAGAGCTTGCTACTCCTGCCTCACTCCTAAGCAGCTCTGGGAACCAACAGTGTGGGGGAAAAGTGGTAGCAGAACTGGACAACCCCCCATCCACGTGGTTTTTAAGGGAAAGAGCGAGGTAGGAACAAAAAGGGATGCAGGCCAATTCAGGGTTCAGCCACACAACAAGGAAAGGGCCCCAAGCAGGCTGCCTCCGGGCTGGCCAGAGGGCCGGGCAGGCCTCCCCTGAAGGGATCCACAGTGAGGCCCAGTGCCTACCCAACAGCCACCCCTGGGTGCTGCCGTTTCTCAGAAGTCAAGGAACCACGAGTTAGAGCCACCTGAAGTGCAGGGTCTGAGCCCAGCCCAGGGCAAGGCTGGTCCTGGCTGTCATTATAGTCCAAACTTCCAAGGGACCCCAGAGGCCAACACCGGCCTGGCTTAGAGCAAAAGAGATTGCTTCTCAGGCAGAGTTGTGGCAGAAAAGTCCTTAATCCTAGTGCTAAGGGGCTGGGAATTTAGCTCAATGGCACAAGCACCTGCCTGGCAAGCATGAGGTTGTGAGTTCTATCCCCAGTATCCCCTCTTCCAAAAATCCTAGAGCTAGGACCTACCTACCAGGCCAGAATCCTCTGGGACAAATGGACCTGTATGGCTAAGCTACTCCCTGCACCGAGGCCCAGTTACAAGCCTGTCTGGTCACAGCCCAGGCCCCAGCCTTCAGCCTGCAGGTGGCCTCCTGGGTAGACGTGGGGAATCACTTCTCTTGAGGCCTGAGCCAAACTCCACCCCACTGGGGGCCTGGGGCCTGCACAGCAGAGCCACACTGTCAGGAATATGGGGTGGGGTGGGGGGAGCAAGGTGCTGAAGGCAGGGTGCCAAGGCAGCTGAACCTTTGCCTTCCATCAGGGTTCCCCAGGTGCTTTCTTGGCACACGTCCGTCCGAGTGTCCTGACCCTCGCCGGCACTCCCAGGATTCCTCCCCAGGCTCCGTTTCTTCCTCTGCAGGCAGTCTCGTATTGTAGACCCAACCTGTGTTCTGGGCTTGGATAGATGAGCTGGAATCCATCCTCCATACTGATTAGCTGAGTCACCATTGCGGGCAAGCTCCTGCTGTGTGCTGAGCACCGGCTTCCTGGTCCACGCACAAGGGGTGGGGGGTGGGGAGCCAGGCATGCAGGGGAGGCCTGGCATGGCCCCTGGCACAGTGCAGACGCTCAGGTCTGTTTCACAATCCAAGCAGCGCTGAGGTCTGTTCTAGTGCTGCTCACTTCCAAGCTCCTGGGTGTTGTCTCTGAGCGTGGTGGGAAGGTGGAATGTCTGCGCTCATTCTCCATTTCTGTGCCTCGTGGACTCCAGTGTCTCCCCAATACAGTTAACCTTAGCGTGGACATCTTCCGTATGGAGAGTAAGTAGTGCCTGAGTTAAGAAATAGCATGACATGGTGGCACATGCCTGTAATCCCAGGCAAGAGGAATGTTGTGAGTTCAAGGCCAGCCTAGGCTACAAAATGAGTGGTCAAGGCCAGCCTGCACTTCATAGTGAGACCCTGTCTCAAAAAGGAAAAAGAAAAGAAGAAAAGAAAAGAAGCCTGAAGGAATAGCATGACAGACAAAATAGCATTCCACTTTTTATTGGATACTGTAACAGTTCTGTGTGGAAGAAACCCCTACCCTATACAAGAGTAGAATTTTGGATTTGTGCCAACAGCATGAAAGACCCACTGGGGCTGGGGATTTAGCTCAGCAGCATAAACACCTGCCTTGCAAGCATGCAGTTGTGAGTTCGATCGCCAGTACTAATTAAAAAAAAGAAGAAGAAGAAGACTCACTGGTCCCAGAGAATGACAGCTTGGGCATGACCCAGCTCCATGGACAAGGTGGTGTCACTCCCAAAGCAAAGGACTCCACCTCCAGCCATGCTCATGGCTGGCTTTTCCCAGGATTTCAGCTGCACCCTGGCAGACCCATGGAGGCTTCCAGAGACTCCAAGCAAGCTCTTATCTTTGGAGACAGGGTGGTTACCATACTCTAGACATGTGCGCGGAGAGGTGCTGAAAGCTGTTACACCAAGAAAGGATGGTTTTCATATTAGCCTCTAGCTTTCATCCTACTGCAAGTAGCTGAATAAATAAACCAACCCGATTAAAGTGACACCTTTGGAATAAAACAAGGAAACTCCTGAGGCTGATGAGAAATGCCCTCAGATGTCTGTAAAGTTGGCTCGTCACAGGTGCCCGAGTCTAGCTGGTGTACCTGAGCCCTTCTTTGATAGTTTATCCCCATCGGAAAGTCATCTTTGATGGCCATGCTGTCACTGTAACCCCAACAAAACTCATCTCTCAATGACCTTCTGGTTCCTTCAACCAAGAGCTTCCATTGTAAATGCTCTGATTGGAACCCTTAGGAACCGCCCTTAGAAAGTGCTGACCGGTCCTGGGAATGATGTAAACTTTCAGGCCCAAATATGGTTCAGATATACTGAGTTTGACCCTTTTCAGCCACTGTTGGCCAAGGAGTCCCAGCTGCCATCACCTTTGGGTTGACTTCTAGGCCTGGGCAGTTATCGTTGGTGAGCTGTGCTCACAGCTCCCTGTCCTCCAGAGTTGGTCCTAGGACACATGCTCTTCTGGATGTAGCCCCTGGAACCCAGTGGCCTTGCAATTGCCTCACAATTGTTGGGTAGAGTTTTCAGGTTCTTCTCTGGACATTTCAAGGGGTTGGAACCAAGAATTAAGAGACCAGGTCTCTTGTCTTGGTTCTAGAGGTTGGAAACCAATAGACATAATTCCTTTTTATGTTTTGGTAATATGCATGTGGTAAATTTTGCTTATTAGAACTTGGAAGATTTCCACAGCTGCCTGGGACTTCAACATACGCACATCTACTCTTCCTCAGCACATCTGCTCTTCCTCAGCACATCTGCTCTCCCTCAGGAATCAGGCAGAAGGTCAAGAACAGTCAGAAGCTGACCCTGCTTTGACGGTTGCATCCCTTCTTTCTGTTCCTCTGGCTTCACCCCCCCCCCCACAGCCATCATGAATGAACCTCTTGTAGGTGTTCACCTACCACAAAATCCCAGATAGAAGCCACGGGTAGAGGTTACCTCATCGTCTGCCTCCCTGCCCCCAGGTGAGGTTGCTCTTGGAAAATCCAGGTGGATCTTATGAGGGACAGGGCTTGTGACTGGGTCTGTTCAGACACCGGTGTAAGAATACTCACCCAGTGAGAGCCCACCTGCCACTCACATGGCACCCTTAAGTCAGGGACCTCTATTTCCTGAGCTTGGCAGTGTCAGACCAACTTTTGCCCATTTTCTCAAAGCAGCTGTCCCTCCTACCAAGGGCCCACACTGGACCAAGAGGTCACTGAGGTCCCAGTGGTGTCTGGGAAGGAGCCTAGGGAAGATGTGTCCCCAGAGCTTTGATGTCCCTGAGCAGCACCCTCACTGCCGTGGCCCATTCGCCAGCAGTGTTGCCGGCACCAGCCACCCTTCCTACGGCAGGGTAGGACTCAGGCCCTGGAAACCAGCAAGGGAGATGGCAAAGCCCATCTCTGGACCCTCTGCTCACATCCCTGTGACTTTTCCTAAGGGAGACTGTCATATACTGATTCCTGATGGTTCAGATGTTGGTCAGATATGCTGACCAGAGCACTGTGCACTATGCCAGCTGGAACTCTGGAGAGGCGTAGTTAAAAAAAGAGAAATCTGCTTCACACAAAGTCATGTCTTGATGAATTTATGACTGGAGACATCTCACAGTACACAGCAGGACTGGTATTTAGCACCTATCACTACTGTTGGCTTTTTTGACAGTAAAGTAATAACCCTAAAACCTGTCCCAGTGTGGTCCAACCACCAAGCTCTTTCTTCACCACAATCTGTTCCCAAACCAGAATTCACTCGCGCTGCCCAAAATGATAACGGTTGGCCACAATTCAAACCAAAAATTCAGTTCCCAACTCTGTCATGGGTCACAGTTCAAGTCCTCAGTTGGCACAGGTGGCCACCACACTCGACACTTCCATCACTGCATTACAGCAAGTCATGTCAGCGCCACAGGTCTCAGGGGCCTTGCTTGGCTGTTCTGTCCCTATTATGTGTTTGTGTCACCTCATTTTATGGCCAGGCATGGTGGCCATAAAGCCTTGACCACAAAGTGAGTTCAAGGCCAGCCTAGACTGCATAGCCAGGCCCTGACCAAAAAAAAAAAAAAAAAAAGAAATGGCACCTTCATCTTCAGCAGGATACAGAGTCCATGACATACCCTTGACACTCCAGGGCCATGGGCCCAAAACCAGCTCCTGGCCATGGCTATAAAGTCAAGGACAAGCAAACTGGCTCCATGAGTATGTCCAGCTACATAAGCATGTCCAGCAATGTGACTGTCCCCTCTCCTGGACTGAAAGGATTCCCAAGTGATGCACCTCAATGCTCCCCGCAATGTAGGCTCATGCAGCACCAATGAGTCCACCAGCGATTCCACAGAAGCTAAAACCAACTGTAATTTCTTTGTAAATAAAAGGCCACACCCCTTATAAACAATCAACTTTTTATAAAAAGAGAAATGTACATATCTACACTGGTCCATTATTTGGTCACGTATGACTCTGATCCCATGGCATTTCCAATTCTGTCACACCAAGGTGCTCACACATCCTTCCTAGGGCTGCCAGGGCCTGGGCAGGTGGTGGGCACTGGACAAGGCACTGTATAAATAAATGCAGAGGCCAAGAGCTTGGGGAAAACGTTAGTGTACACCTTGGATAAGAAATGTGGCAAGGTCCACAAGAAAGTGCCATATATCTTCCCATGCCTCTCGGCCGGAGCAGGAGCAGGAGCAGGGGCAGGGCTGCTCTGAGGCCAAGGGGCTCCGCTTCTTCCTTCACATTTCACTGGCTTTCAAACAGTGCCCAGGGCTCAGCTGGGAAGGGAGGCGGTGCTTTGGGAGTAAGATTCATTTAGTGCAATTGTCTCTTAGGCAGAGCCAGCCTGGGCTTGGTGCTGTGCTCTTCTGAGGTCACCAATCTATTCCCCGGGGCCAGCTCAATGACAGTGAGACCCTCTGCAGGCAGCTGAGTTGAGTGAAAAGCGAGAGACAGGCCGACTCTTGTCCAAGTCTCCACCTGAGTCCTCAGAACCCCTTGGCCCTCTCCTAGAGAGAGGAAGCCAGCTTCACGCCATGGGATAAGCCCAGTCCCTGGCCTGCAGGTCCTGAGAGTCCATTGGCCCAAGGGGGATGGTGCCATCCTTGCTGGGTAGAGGGGTCTTCATTTGTTTCACCAAGGCCCACAGGGGCCCAGCTTCTCTACACCACAGCCACCACGATGCTCGGTCCTGCTTGCCTGCGGGCTACGGCGCGCAGGGTATGGGCTGGATGGAGGGCAGCCTGACCGGGGGCAGCATGCTGTCCAGCCAGCTGGGGTCCATGTTCTTCAGGTCGGTGAACACACGTTGTAGGCTCAGCCCAATGTCACCTGGCAGGGTGAACAAAGTTGTATGAGGAGGGGTGCAGGGGGGAAGGTGGCTTCCCTGTGCTCTGTGCCTTAACGCTACCAACGCAGCCCCGCTGTCCACACCTCAGCAGCCAGTACCCACTCACCTCTAGGGAAACCTCAGAGCAGCAGCTGCCTCCCACGCTGTCTACTCATCAGCTCCATGAGAAGATGCTTTACCTCACTGTCCCTGCCCGCAAGCATTCCCCCACCCCACACTTCTCCTTTCACCAGTAACTCCTAAGGAGCAGGGCATAAAGGTGCATGCTTTTAACCCTGACTCTGCGGGGCTGAAACAGGAGGATCGCATGTTCAGGCCTACCCTAGGCAGCTCAGTGACTGAGACTGTGTCTCAGAATTTAAATAAAATAAAATGGAAGCCCGGAGAGGTAG
>PVLA01013598.1:0-35879 GCA_004027455.1 Hydrochoerus hydrochaeris
AAAGCTGATCCATGGATCATGGATGAGGAGAAACTCAAAAACAAGGCAACAGAATTATATAAGGTGATTAAAAGTATATAACAACAACAAAACAAGTCAGTAAGGTACTGAGCAACCTGAAACAGGATACAACTAAGCAGATAATGGACTTAAAAAGTAAAAAGAAGAAAAGAAAGTGCTCTAGAGGATATGGCTGCATATATGTTTGAGTGTGTAGGATTGAAAACCATGTTGCTAAGTTGTTACTGGATCATTGAACTTCTTTGCAGTCTCTCTGTTTGAATGTCCACTTTGTATGCTTTAATTTTGTAACTTTAACAACTAGGTCCAAGAAGACAGTATGTAATTTATCAACTAGTGATTTCTTACTGCTTTTTTTCTCTGACATTCTGTATTGTTTCTACCCCTTTTTCTGTTTTTTTCTCTTTAAATAAAATTAAGAAAAAAAGAGAAAGAAAAGCAAATTTTAAAAAGACAAAATAGAAAAAGCAAGAAGAAAAAAAGAATATAGAGTTCAAAAAAATTAACATCATAAAATCGCTAGTTGATGCATTACATATTGTTAACTTAGCAATAGTTGTTAAAGTTACAAAGTCAAAGCATTAAAAGAGGCTAGACACTGAAACATTGACAGTACAAACGAATTTTATGGGTTTTTTGTCCATGTTTTCCCCACAACTAACTCCATAGCCATGATGGTAGACACGTGGCCTTTGGCAAAGAATACCAGATAAATGTGAGTCTTTTTAATCTTCCTTTTTAGAATCTGTGATAAAATGTTAAAGCATAGAAAAGCTCTAAATATGAATTCAGTGTACCTGTCATCAGCATATAAAATAAATATTGCTGACACTTCCTCTTACCCTTTTCTCACTTCTATATTGAGTTTGGTAATTTATCATTTTCATTTATCTTTTTCTTTTACTAAAGATAATAATATAGAGAATACATAGAATAAATGATAAATATGCACAAATAAAATTGTGTACAGGTTTTACATTTATATAAATGAAATAATGCATTCTACTGAAAGTTGCCATTTTTTTTTTATCAGTACCAGGGATCGAACTCATGACCGCATGCTTGCAAGGCAGGCGCTTATGCCACTGAGCTAAATCCCCAGCCCCAGTTGCCATATTTTTACTTGGTGTTATGTTTACAAAATTCATCCATGACAGTGTGTGTGGTGATAGTTTGTTCCTTCTCACTACTGTAGGCTTCTGTTATATAAATATACCACAAATAATTTATTGCTCTTTTGATGAACATTTGGGTTATTTCTAGATTTTGGCTTTGTAAATACAGTTTCTATGAGTTGTACTTTCTTCGTCATATACATTTGCAAAACTTTCTTTTTTAGTATATGTTTGAGATATATAATAAAAATATTCATGATGGGAATTGGTACATATCACAGCTTAGTCCTTCTTAATTTTCCTTCTCATCCTTGCTTTTTCCTCTCCTTTCATCCCTGACATATGCAAAAATTTATATAGGATACATATCCAGGTGAGGAACTGCTGTGTCTTAGGATATAGCCCAATTTTACTAAATGTCACTGAATTACTCTACAAAGAGGTAAAAATTTACATTTCCACTGGTGTATAAATATTCCTAGGGTTCTACATGCTTTCCAACATTTGTGATTGTCAGGCTATGTAATATTTTCTTTTTTTCTTTATTTTTATTTTTAAGAACAAAACAGAAAAAAGCATAGAAATGATACAAAATTTCAAAAAATTGATAAGAAATTAACATGTTAATATATTGCATATTGTTATCTTAGAAGTAGTTCACGTTACAAGATATAGGCATAAAAAATAATCAACAGTCAAACAATGACAGCACAGACTGTTATTTCTGATGAACTAACAGAGATTAGTAGTGTAGTTATCTATCTTAAATACATATCCATCCATACAGTTATGTATGTATACCTACAGAAATAATCTTTTCCTTTTTAATGTGATGGATTAGAAATGAGGTGTTCTTATGTTTTTAATTTTCATACTTCTTACTACTAATGAGACACAGCATTTCATCATAAGTTTGTTAGCCTGTCAGTTTAATATTTTCTAAATTTCTATTCATATGTTTTGCCATATACCAGTAGATTTAATTATCATTTTTGTCATTTTTTATTGTAGTGAAATATTTGTAGTACGATATCTGCCATTTTAACTATTTTTCTGTGTATAATTCAGTGTTTAAGCATATTCAAACTCACAATGTTGTGTAGAACTATTACTGCAATGTCCAGAACTTTTCATTGCTAACAGAAACTCTGTAACCAATAAATGGTAATTACTTTCCCCTCCTTCCCTCTTCTTCTAGATCTGATAATCTTCTAATCTACCTTCCATCTATCTGCATGTGCTCAAGTTGGACATTTTATGTAAATAAAACCAGCTCTCTTTGTCCTTGTCCTTCTTGCTGACTCATATTTCACTTAGCATACTGTTTTTAGTTTATCCATGTTGCAGTATATATAAAAATTCGTTTCTATTTTATGGCTACATACTATTCCATTAAATAAGTATGCAACACTTAGATTATCCTTTTATCTGTTGAACACTTCGGTTATTTTTCTCTTTTGAGTATTAAGAACAACATGGCACTGAACATTGACAAATTAGTTCTTTGAGCTCCTAGTTTCAGTTCTCTGAGGTATTTAGAAATGGGATTGTTGGCTCAATTCTGTATTTATGTTTTTCAGAAATGGTTACAATTTTTTCCCAGATGCTGCACTAATTTCATAATCCTATAATCAGTGTACAAGGTTACAGTTTCTCTAAAACCAATATTTGTTAATGTTCTTTTTTTTAATGTAGTGCCTTATGTCTTTAGTCATTTTCCTCTTCACTGAGACAGTACCCAACACCCACAATTTAAAGGAAGATATGTTTATTTTGGCTTAAAAAAAAGTTAAAATTTTCAGTCTATTCTTAGCCTGCTCCAAGGTGGAAAAGACACGACAGAAGGGCCTAGTGGGGGAAAAACTGATCATGTCACTGTGTCCAGAAAGCAGGGGAGAAGGGAGTGGTAAGAGAGGGAGATAGAGCTTTCCAGGGCGTGGCCCCAGTGACCCACCTCAACCAGGCCCCAGCTCTAACAGCAGGTCAGCTACAGCACCCCATAACCCAGCCCAACCTCTGAAGACAGGAGTCTTTTGGGGGCCATCTGAGATCCAACCTGTATTACCATATTAATAATTGAGAGCTAATATCTCATTATGGCTTTGATACCCATTTGCTTAATGACTAACAGTACTGAAATTATATTTGGAAAAATGTCTATTCTAGTCCTTCATCCTTTCCAAAATTCCTTTTGATATTGGATTGTAGGAATGTTTCATATGTGCTCTATATTAAACCTTTATCACTTATGTGAATTTCCAATATTTTTTCTTATTCTGTAGGTTATCTATTAACATGCTTTATAACTTTTTTATTGCAAAAATTTTTACTTTGGATAAAGTCTAATCTGTCAAGTTTTTGTTACTTAGGTTTGTATTATCCTTTTTATTGATTTTCAGTAAATCTGTTCATGTATTCTGGGTCTGAGTCTTTTATTGATTGTATTCATTAAAACACAGTATCTTCCTCCACTGTGGGATTTGTCATTTCTTCTTTTCCATGATGTATTTTGATAAGTAAAAGTATAAATTTTAATTTTACACTTATGAATAATAATTTATGGTTTACATATTTCTTTTGCTTTTAGAAGATTAGTATTCTATTTTTTCAAAAGTTCTAATGTTTTGCTTTCAAATGTAGAGTATACTAGTTTTTTTCTGGTGTAACTGGCACAGTAGGAACACCTTTAAATGCCTCTGTTGAACTCTTGTCTGTTTTTTTCAGGCCATCCCTACTGATTTCTGCTTTTTCTATGACTGTCTTAATCCAGTCCAATCCAATTATTATATAGTAGAATTGGGTTAAATCTTCTGGATTATGTCCAGCATGAATGTAGGCTCTTCCACTTTTTATTTTCTATATAATTTCATTAAAATCTGCAAGGTGGAAAATTGGGGTATCTATTAGTGCCTTCCTAAGGCTTTTCTGGTGTCTTGTCTAGCTGCTCTGGCCAATTGTAGCATCCCCTGGTCATTCTTGGCTTTGACATTCCAGAAAAAGAGCAGCTCTTATTTGCTAGCATGACATATGCAACTCATTTTAGAAGCTGAGCTGTCTTTTCCTTTTCTAGTGAAAAGTCAGGTGAACCCTTATGTTTTTCATAAATTACACATGTTGTTTGATAAAGATTAATAAATATTGTTTCAAACACCTGGTTGATATCTAAAGTTGTATTTAGAGAGATGAAAATAACTGTTAGCACTGAATCTTTTAAGCAAATGAGACAAATGATTCCTGTGGCTGGTGGAGAAAGATACAAAAGAGAGGACCAGGAAAGAACATTGATTTTGGAATTTGGAAACAAGAAAGCACACCAATTGTATGAAGTTAGCTTAAAGATTCTTGAATGCCTGTCATTTTCTTTAATAAATTTCAAAATATTCATGACCGTGAAGTTGAAGGCAAAGACAAAGAGATTTAGGTAGGATTCTGGAGATCTGGATTTTCATCCTGTCGCTTCTCCTTAGTAAATGAGTGTGTTTTCTGTACATTATTTCTGAATGCTTCTCATGTGGGATAGTGCTGCTTTCTTGCATTGATGAATAACAGAATTGTTGAGAAAATATAATAGACAATACCCAGGAAAGTATCTCATTAACATATAGCATAAGTCACATGTTAGGTATCAAAATGCCCAACTGGTGAAATTAGAACAATTTTTTTTTCTGATTGAGTTAGAAGTCCTTTTTATGTAATTGTAATGTTATTTTTCAATTCTGAGAATTTTTTTCATGACATATATTTAACCATAAGCAAAAAACCAGCATTCCCTGAATTTTAGATGAAATGCAAATGGACAGTTTCCTCCAAGATTACGTGGGGGAAAGAATAGAGTCTATGACCTTGCAACTTGCCAAGGGAAAAGTGAGCCCAGTGCCTAGAGAGGCATCCACCCTGGGCTGGAATTCATGCCATTTGTGTTTCCCTTGCTTTTCTGGTTTCCTGCTAATGTTTTGACAGGGGTCTTGCTCTGGGCAACTTGTTGTAGTTTTGAATATGATCATTCTTGGAAAAACATCCAGATGTGGGAAAGAATAAACTACTTTGTGGAATTATTTGATTTAAACTGTGTCCAGTTTTTACACTACAGAAGGCTCCTGGAATATTTGTAGCATCTGTGAGCTTCAAATACTTCAATCCAGAGTTCCAGATGCTGGTAAGCATTTCCTACTATTAAATGAGTCTTAAAGGATTGCCATATGTACTTCAAACAAACCTTTCCCACACACACATATACATGTTCCCATAAAATTGCTGCTCTTCAGCAAATCTCAGTCAGGTTCACACAAATGTGTCCTTCTATTAAGACGTATAATGTTGAGTTTAACAATAGGAAATTGTGTCTCACACTGAGTTTTATGCTGTGGGATGGGACTCTGCTGCTGCATCCTCAGGATGTTGATGGTTGATATCCAATTACATTTTTCTTGTCACATAAATAGTGAGATACCATTATGGCATAATGTTGATACTCGAGAATAAAACTTGGTTTATAGGTTTCTAAGCCAAGATTCATTTCTCCAAACTTCATAGCTTTCAAAGTATTTTTCTTATATCTATGTAAGGTAGGCAGAGTAGGTGTTATTACCCACATTTTTTTAGCTTGAAGAAACTAAGGCTGAATGATGACAATGAAATGTTAAATGTAGTTCACTATATTATAGTCAGTAAGATTTTTAAAACTGAGGTGTTACTTATTTTCCAGTTTTCTAATATAATATAGCTTAAGTTTTGAGAAATGACCAGAAATCTCAGGAGTTACACCAGTATCTTTTAAACCCTTTGAGATTATAGTGGAATGCATGCACATGTTGTTGAGGGAATGCATGTCCTACTCCCTTTGAATCACGATATCCTACAAGAACTAAAGGCAGATACCTCATAGGACACATTTAGCCACATGGGAGAGACAAGGAGGATTTGATTTTTAGAAAGTTTTCGCTGAAGCAAAAGAGAAACCCTTACTCTAAAAGAGGAAAAAGAGTCTCAATCCTTTGAAAGTAATGTGGGAGATAGCTAGACCTGCACAAGTAATGGTGCAGTGACTATAATATTGATAGTGGCAGGATGCCATTTGGTAATAGTCTAATACACTTGGCAGATAGGTCTGGCACTACTCAGTCTTTTTTTTTTTTTGTTTGTTTCATTGGTACCAGGGATTGAACTCACGACCACACACTTGCAAGGCAGGTACTTATGCCACTGAGCTAAATCCCCAGCCCCCACTACTCAGTCTTTAAAGCCAGGAGGCAGGATGTGGAAGATCATGAAGTTCTTGTGGTCAACTTTGGGGAAAAATACGTACAATATTAGAATTGGCCATTAAGGTTGAGTATTGTTCTGGGAGTAGAACCCAGGTTCTTTCTCAACCAGAGATCCATAAACTTGGTCATAGACTTTAGCAGCTGCTCCAGCCTACTGCTGTATTCAGTAGTCACCGCACAGGACCTCAGAGACCAGGGCTACGCCAGCAACAGAATTTAGAGAACCTTCTGCTGATCAGAAGTTTGCTGATCAAACTCCATTCCCCAGACCCTAGCCCCAGCACTCTGAGGACTTGCAAGCTACTTTTTATAGGCACATGGCCTCTCCTCTTCTAAGACATGGAGGCATCAGAAAGAAAACTTGAGAAATGACTTTTATTTTCAATTACAGTTTAAGAAACTTTAAGACCAGCTTAGACAGAGAAATATTTAATTTATTAAAAATTTCAGTTTTGATCACCATTGTTTCCACCTTCTCCATTCCTCCAATTTCCAAGAAGTAGATTGCTCTTAAGAAGTTGAACTTAGTTTCAGGTATATGAAGAAATTTACTCTTCTACTGTTGATTATTTTTTGTTTCTTTTTTTGTACATCTGAATTTTTGGATATGAATTACCTACCTTGTTACAACAGAAAAAGAGTGGATATATTCCATGGGTATTGGAGCTGAAGTGTATGTCAGAGGTCAGTGTATACGAAAACTTGGGAAACAATAGAAGACCACAGGCATTTTTCCTTTCTGCTGTTTGCTTTGGTTCTTGCTTGCCTAAGGATTTTTCTTAAAAATAATGGACATTAGCAAAAGTGCCTTCCTCCAGGAGGGCCGTCCTAGAGCCTGCAAGTGTCGGCCTCCAGATGTCCCTTGGCTTTTTGATTTAATTACTGTGAGACCTTTTGCAGTTGCCCCATGGTGTTTCCAGGCTTTCCAGAAGCTGTGCTATAAATCTTCTACCTACCAAAACCTTTTGTATATCTTTTAGCTGGAATAATTGGGAAGGAAATTATGTTCATGTTATTTCAGTTGGAGAAAGTGCTAATGATTCAGAGATCTGTGCAGTGTGACACAGAAATTATTAATTTTAGATTCTCCCTATTCTTCTGATCTTGGGCAACTCCCCAAACTACTGTAAAATGGACTGGGTTGTGAGGTTTTGGATGTCAAATGATTTGTTTGATTTGCATATTCACTTAGCAAATAGCTATTAATTGCCTGCTATGTGTTATCCCAGGTGCTGGGAAGTCCTTGCCTTTTATATCAACCAATAAATTGAGAGACCCCATCATAGATTGCAAGGTGATGTTCCCCTATAAAGTCATGATAGAAACACATACCCTTGTAATCCAGCTAGTTTCACAGCAACACTTTCCTGGACATTCTCAGTTGCACTTTATCAAGCCTGGTGGTCAGTGCTCAGAAAGGGTAGTGGAGCAGGAAGTGCCAGCACCAATAAAGCTGGCAACAGGATTCTGACAACCAGAGCAAAATGATGGAGGTGACCAACATTTCAGCACCTGTTACAGTTCAAGTACAACACTGTGGACTTCTACATGTTACCTAACTTGGGTGGACTCAATCTCTTCACTCTTGGCCCTAAACTTGAGTAGATTGCAGACTTTTCCATCAGAGCCTTCTGCACCAACTTAATGAAAATACTACACAAAAGGCCACCAAATGGACTAAAGAGAAAGAAACTTCTCAGAAAGAAAGGGTATGTATGAGGGAGAAGCAGCTCTTCATGACTTTTTTTAACCCTCAATCACCAGAATTAGCTACATAGTTTGTGAGATCTGCAAAATGAAAATATCAGACCTTTTGTTCAAATATTATTAAGAATTTCAGGTGGGTATAGTACAGCCATATGATAGCAGTTAGTTCACCTCTTAATTTCTTAACTAAAAGGTATTTTATGGCCTTCTGTATTATTTTTGAAGTTATGAAACATTTCCAAAGTGAGAAATCATGTCATCTGTTGTGCTTCAGTAGACCTAATCTAAAGAGAAGAAAAATATTTCATATGATTTTATGAGGAACTTTGGGGAAAAAAATGCACAATGAGTAACCATCTGGTATATTTTTAAAATCTGCTTTGGAATGTGTATTTTACATATTTTCTGGGTTGTATTTTACTGCCAAGCATGTTTGCGGATACTCCTATTTCAGAGCCACATGTTCAGATGATTGCTGGGTAAGGACCAACAAAATAAAAATCCACCACAACAAAAACCTGAAACAAAAACTCTGAGAACAGCATTTCAGCTTCCTTTTATTCAGAATGCTTCGTGAAAAACAGACTTGTGACTAGGGCCTGTAGACCTAAAATACGAATAAGAAAGCAGACCTTTGAGCCTTAAGTGGTTCATTCTTTGAGAGTGAACTATTTTCCATCTAGAGAGGGGTCAACATTTAAATATAATGATTTAGATGGGAAAAACCCTTTATTTTCTGTAATTGATGCACCTTTTCTTTCAAACTCCATAGCTGAAAATTGTGATCAAAACTTAAAATTTGTGAATACATTTTTGTTTCATGTTTTGAGTAAATATTTAGTTCAAACTTTATCACTGTCATCTTTGCCCTCAAGAGATTTATATCTCTTTTCAAAATGGGCTTGGTGTAGGAGAAGGTGTACTTTGGTTGTAGATGGAGTGGAGGCTCTGCCTCTGGTGTCTCTGGGGCTTCCGTAGAACTTTCTCTCTGCCTGCCTGGTTGGTGGTGTCTGTGGAGTGTGGTTAGTTCTCCTCGGCCTGTCTGTGAGCTGTAATGGTTCCTGCTCTTTGTGAACTTCTTTCATCCTCAATCACCAGGACTAGCTACCTAATTTGTGAGATCTACTGCAAAATGAAAATATCGGACCTTTTGTTCAAATATTATTAAGAATTTCCGGATGGGTATATATAGTACAGCTGTAAATCAAGAATGATGCTTTTCTAAGTATAGGATTATTTAAAAATTCTCTACTCTCCCCCACTATTTAGAGTCACTCCAAAAGACTTGGGCTGGTAAAGCATACTTTCAGTTCTTCAGAGATCAGGGGTGAAGAAAAGCTGAGTGGGAAAAGACAGGTTATTTTTTAATGGAGTGGGCAAGAAAATGGATGCATGTTAATGAGCCTTGACCTTAATGCATGCTTTGTCAGTGACTTCTTGCATGTTAGACTCGTCATTTGTGTTTGCATCTGTGTTTATCTAAACCAAGTTCTTTGTTTTGCTTTTTCTTTTTGCAAAGGTCAGCAATTTCTTATTTAGGTAGCCTCTTTGTTTATGTTATGGTAACAACAGGATATAAACACTGTTTATAGAAAATGAGTTCATTCCATCTTGCTTTCCATTGATATGAATTATCCTTTTTTGAGTTCTCTGGCCTTTTCATATTATCACCATCAAAACCCTTCTTTAAGCAGCCACCTCTGTATCTACTAAATTTACAACAGTCTCTTCATACATTAATCTTTATTATTTTACAGTATTTTCATTCTTCGTCTTCAGTGTTGAGGGTGAAGAAGTTCTCTGAGGTATAAATGATGTTTTGTTTATATGAGGCATGGTAGTGGATTAAAAGTCGCTTACTAAGTATTCACAATGAAAGTGAATGCTGATGGGTGGAATCCAAGTTACATTTTTCTTTTAAAGGAAATATGACTTTAACTGAAACAAACATTAGAAGTAAGAATAGCATTATTAAATTTAAATTATAGTATTTTCTGTAATGCATGGACACATACATAGTTGAAATGAAATTTAAATTATTTTGCCAAGAAAATTGGGAAGAAACTCAACATTTTCTGTCACCTTTTTTTTTAGTTCAAAAGCTAGTCATACATTGCTGTTCTAACATTATATTATTCAATGTCTAAATTCAGCATTGAAGTTTTAGTACCAAGCAACAATGGTTCTGTGTTAGATTAGTGGAATGTATTTATTGTGTTGTTCGTTATTTACTTGACCAAAGTGTAATAGGAAAGTCAGTGGAGTACCACACTAGCAGTAACACCTATAATTGTAGACAAAAAGGTAAAATAAAGAGGCTGTCCACCCTATTTGATTTCTTAGCAGCTAACAGCAGTTTCTTAATACCATAATTTAGATTCATGTGTTCCACACAAAGGCAGCTGATTGTGATATTTCTAGGGGGAAAAAGCATTCTATCCAACAGATGTATCTGAAAAGATGTGCTAATGTATAGCTAAAAGAAGATTACTGCAGGCAATTGGGGATACAGATTTTAAAAAGTCCTTCATCTGCAATATTTTACAATTAGAAGTAGGATTAGTGATTTCCAGATGTCCCTTTTTTGTATCCTATCTATGCCTCTGTTTGCTCAATTTACTGGTGAATTACTGCACAATTTCATGAATTAAATCCTGTGATTTTTTTCTACTACCTTCTTGAGACTTTTCTTCCTCTCTCCACAGCTGACATCTAGGATTTGGTTGCTTTAGTCCTCCACAGTTATGTGTCTTCTCATCTTCACTCTTACCTGTATCTAACTTATCCTACGATCTGATCCAATACCAGTCTTCTGAAAATGACATTTTATTACACTATTCTTATACTGAAAAACAGTAAAAGTGTCCTAAATTCTAGGCCATCTTTCTTATTCTGGCATTTTATCTTTGCATAATTGGGCACATAGAGCCTTTTCAGTTTACACTCACACTGCTTTGGTTTGAATGTGTGTGAACCTCTATAATTTATAGATTGGAATTCAATCCTCAGGTGATGGTATAAAGAATTGTGACCATTTGGAAGTGAGTAGGCCATGGATGAAATCAGTGCTTTTATAAAAGAGTGTGAGGGAATAAGTTTGTCCTTCGCTGCATTTCTGACTTCTACCATGTAAGGGCACAATCAATAAAATGAAATCTTGGAAGAAGGAACTGAGCCTTTGTTTGTTACCTATGGAGTTGGTACCTCAATCTTGACCTCTCAACTTCTGGAAATGTAGGAAATAAACCTCTGTTCTTTATAAACTGTTCAGTCTATTGAATTTTGTTATAGCAGCTGAACATAGTTCCCTTCCAGCTACCCATGTGTACTTCTGCCCCTCACATGCTTTTTTGCTCACCGTATTTTCATCAACCAGAAGCCCTCCATCCATCTCACCTCTTACTCAACATCTTGTTAGTCTTCAAACTCAGTTGAAATTCTCTCTGGCCTGTGAACCTTTTTGCTGTTTCTAGGGATGAGATATATTTTGTTTCTTTTAACTTAGTGATATTAAACTCCTTCTTCATGTCAAGCTCTAGGATGAGGTAAGGAGTAGTCAAGTGTGGTTCCTAGATTCATATAACTGTTAGTCTGGAGCAAACTAGACAGGTCTTGGGGTAAACCTCTATTTCTAGAGCAGTGACTGTGAACTAACTTGAACAACATAGATCTAATATTTATCTGTTTAGTGAGGTGCTGGGGATTGGTCTGAGGGTCCTACGCATGTCAGGCAGGTGCTTCACCATTAAGATACATCTCCAGCCCAAATATGTCTGACCCATACAGTGTCTGTGGATACCTCATTTCCATACTGTATCAGCCCCTTTGAGGATAGAGACCGTGTCTGTACCAGTAAGACGCAGTACAGTGTGTTGGGAAATAAGGCAGCCCTGTAGCCAGATTCTAGAATTCAGCCTGATTCTAGCCCTCATTGGCTTTGGAGCCTTCTGGGTGTCACCTTTCACAAAATCTCTGAAAAGGAGTGTAATGAAAGTACCTACCAGGACAGGGGTGATGAGCATGAGGTGACTGTGTGTGTGTATCAAACAGAGAAGTGCTTCAGACAGAGCCACCATATATTTTGGATGGTAAATTTTGTTACAATTTTTATGAAGCCACAATCCATGTGGTCTTAGATAAATCATTTAGCTTAAATATAGCTTCTTTATCTCTTTTGTAAAATAAGAATAGTAAGAGCCTGATAAATGTGTGTGTGAGAGAAACGGTGATATTTAGAAAATAAGAGCATACAGAAATTAAAGCTCATGTGTTGGCCGTACTGGATCCCCAGGGAAAAACCAACATAATCTCCTCTTCTCCAGTCTACAGTAAACTTAGTGACAGCACACAGAGACAAGCAATTACGGTACACTGTGCTTAGCACGAGGATGAGAACTAAAGTGTACAGCTAGGTAGCAGAAACATCCCACATAGCCTGGGGTGGGGTGAGGATTTTCAGAAAAGGCTTCATCCAAGAGGGACAATGTGCTGAAGCCCAGAAAGTATCAATGTGGCTGGCTTGAACATCAAAATAAAGTTCAATAGAGCCTGAAAATCAAGGGTAGCCATGGAACTAACAAGAGGGTGAATGGTATTCATAATTTTAGGGCCCAGTACAATAAAACATTGTGGGCTCCTTTTCAAACAGCAGGAAAAAAATGTCTTTTCTTGCTCATTCTCTTTTAAAAATATGCAACAGAATGCTGTGCTCTTTTGAGGCAAGGGAGGTATTTGCAGGATGATTGCTGACCCTCACAGATGTTGGGGTCCTCTTGTGAAACTCAGCTTCCACACTCATCTTCATCCCTCTGAGTGCTCTTCCTGGGCCCTGCTGTGGGGGCAGGGCAGTGATAGCTGCTAGTAGAGCTGCGCAGACAGCTAGAGCCTGCCCAGGGAGGTGAGCAAATGAGCCCCTGGGCATTGTTGGCATCACATCAGCATTCGCTGACAAAACACATATTGAAAGACAAGTTTATTAAGAATTTCAAGATGATAATCTGCCTTACTATTAGTATATAGTTATTTTCTTATATTGTAGAGATAAAGTATTAATGTGGCATAAACCTGTGCAGTGCCAAGTCAACTGATCGTTTGGGGCACTTCAGAGTCAATATGTTTTGTTTGTTTTCTTTTTAAAAACAACTAAGACCACTACGTAGGAAAGAGGTGAGTAAATATGTGTTAGAAAGATAAAGAGGATTTTATGTCATATTGAATTGGTTTCCTCCATTTGGAGGCATTAGTGTACAATTAATATGTGCATTTTGCTTATCTGTAGTTTATAACGGCTCTAAAATAAAAATGTATTGATTTTGTGACAGGAAACAAACTGTAATAATTTTTATAAAATAATTTTGGAAGACTTTTTCTCCAGTACTGTTTGGATAAAGGAATTCTAACAAAATACGTGCTCCACACAGAAATGGGTGTGTTCCATGCAGTCAGTGCATTTTGTGAACAAACCCAATTTGGCTATGATTTTTTTTGACTACTAATGTTTTTGGATTTGATTGCTGCAATGAATAATTTTATCTGTCAGCCTGAGTGGGCCCAGTGATGCCCAGAACATCAGTTAAACATTATTTTTGGCTGTGTCTGTGAGGGTGTTTCTGGAAGAGATGGACATTTGAATTGGTAAACTGAACAAAGCAGATGGCTCTTTTCAGTGTGGGTGGGCATCATCACCACTCAGCTGAGGTCCTGAGTGGAATGAAAAGCCAAGACAAGGTTGAATGAGTTCTCTGCCTGACTCCTTGGGCTGAGACAGTGATCTTTTCCTGCCTGGAAAAGTGCTCACTCCTAGTTCTTAGGACTTCATACCCAGACTGGAACATCTGGTGTATCATCTTCAGTCTGGCTCTCAGGTCTCAGAGACACTACCCTTTTTCCTAGGTCTCCAGTATGCAGGCAGCAGATGGTGGGACTTCTTAGCTGAGGTCTCATCATTGTGGGAGCCAATATCTTATAATAAAATTGAATCTATCTATCTATCTATCTATCTATCTATCTATCACTGTCTTCCCATATATATAGATGTGAGCAGAATAAAAAATTTAAAAAAATGTGATTCATGCCATAGAAGATTTAGGAGTTGTTCGTTTTTATGGCAAAGCCTTTATATCTTGGGAATATGTCTTTAGAAAACTCAAAATAAAGGACGAAAGGTCTAAGCGACGTGCTAGACGCTTGAATTCTTATGCAGCTCTAGTGTCAAAGATCTACTAGCCTCACAGTAAATAGCTTTGTGTAGTTTCTCCCACTCTTCTCGGAATATTTGCAGGAGATTGGAATCAACTGCCCCTTACCTGTTTGGTTGAATTTTTTAATGTAAACTTTTGACATGGTTGCTTATTTGTAAGTATACTTTAAACTATTGGTTTAATTTTCTTAATAATTGTAGCAGTATTTAGTATTTCAATATAGTCTCAGACAATTTTTCATTAGCAGTTTTTTTAATAATTTATTTTACATATGCTTTTGAATTTACTGACAATTTTAAAATTTCTTTTGATTGTAGTTTTATTTTTATACTTTCACTATTTTATGTTCCTGTGTCTTTTCTAATTTTTTTACTTGGAATTACATTTATTTTAATAGTTATTATATTTTAGAATCAGCCTTTGTTACTATCTTTTCTGTTGTATTTTTGGCTTATATTTAATTGATTGCTGATTTCCATTTAAATTTTTTTGTTTGAAAATATGTTTTTTGAACTTATTATTTTGTCTTTTTAACCTACATTATTTTCTGATATGTGTTATGCATTTACATCCAACCACTTTCATCACAAATTTTGATGTGCATATTTTATGATAATTCAACTTTAAGCATTTTCTGATTTACACTGTTATTTAATTTTGAAGCCAAAATGCATGAGACTTTTAAAAGTTATTACTTATTATTGATTATTTTGAAAGTCAAGTTTATTGAAGCATAATTTACATTTAGTAAAATTTACCCATGAAAGTGATGATAAATTTTGACAAATATGTACAGTCATGAATCTACTACCAAAATCAAATACAGAATATTTTCATTGCCCCGCAGAAATTCCCTTGTGTCACTTTGTGATTGATCCTCCTACTCTAACTCCTTGCCTCTGGCAACAGTTCATCTGATTTCTGTCCCTGAAGGTTTGCCTTGTTGATTTTAATTTAGTTGCACTATGAATAGGGAGTATGGACTTCATAATATTTTTTTTGGTAGTTGATATTTGTTTTTTATTTTTATATAGCTGATTATATAAAGCATCTTTAGTCTTCAACTGCTGTATGTAGAGTTTTATATATTAGTTAAATCAAACCTGTTTTATAATTTTAGTCTTCTGTCTCCTTATGCCTTTTCTATCCAATTTATCAATTTGCAAGAGAGGTATATTAAAATCTCCCACTGTTGTGGTAGGTTTATCTATCCTTATAGTTTTCTTGATTTTTTTTTTTTTTTTTTTGTCTCAAGTACATTGATACTGGGCGTTAACAAGTTTAGAATTGATTATTTTCTTAGATTTTTATTTTAAACATCACCAAGTCCTTATGTTTTAAGTGATTTTAAAACAAAGTCTAAAGCTATTTATTTTTTAACATAATCTAACAATTTCTTCCCTTTAACAGAACAGTTTAGGCCATTTATAGTTATTGTGATTACTTATATTTTTTGCTTCATAAGAAATTTTTGTGCCACATTTCCTTATTTCTTTTTCTTCCTACCTTTGAATAATTTGAGTTTGTTGTTCCTTTATTTCATCTTTTACATTTGCCAGCTTTGGATGTTTAATATACCCTTACATTTCCATGTGATTACTCAAAAACTTGATATACCTATTTAGTTTACACTGTCTAAATTTCATATATATTTCTTAAGTAGTAAAATATCTTTAGAATTCTCTAAACATGTTCTCCTATATAATTGCAATCACTTATTTAAGTTCTAACTTATTTTTATGTACTTGTTTTACATAGTTTGCTGGGTCCACTACACATATTTGTTAGTATTTTTATTCACTCAGTTCTTATTGTAGCACCTCAGATTTTGCCACTGAGATCATGTTTCCATAATTAATCTTTACAAATTCTTTTAATGGTATTTTGGAACTGGTCAATTTTTTTAATGTTCTCTTCTTTTTTGCTATGTACTGCAGTCCCCCTTTATCAGCAGAGGATATGTTCCACAGCTTCCAGTGATGTCTGAGACTGCAATACTCTTTTTTCCTATACACACATAGTTATTAAAGAGTTTGATTTACAAATTAGGCACAGTAGGAGATTAACAAAAAAATTGCTAATTAAGTAGGGCAATTATAATAATGTACTATAATAAAATTGCTAGCATCACTACTCTTGCACTTTGGGACCATTATTAAGTAAAATAAGGGTTATTTAAATGTAAGTACTACTATGTTGTAACGATCTCGGATGGAGACAAAGTGACTAAGGGGTATTTAGCAAGTACACTGTGGGAATGCTGAACAAACAAATGACTCAGTTCCCTGGTGGGGAAGAATAAGATGACTGAAGAGTTCATCATATTCCTTAGAACAAAACACAATTTCAAAGTTATAAATTGTTTCTGGAATTTTCTATTTAATATGTTTGAAGTAGAGGTGACTAGATTACTAAAACTGCAGAGAGCAAAACTGTGGGCAAGAGAGCATTACCGTACATGATTCTGGACAGGCAATTATCTTCTCTGGAGGTAAAGCTTTCATATCACTACTTTTCACTTACATTTTTTGGGATTAGTTCTTAGGATCCTTTTATTTACAACATTTCTGGAGAATTTTGTCATCAGTTTTACCAACAGTGTCTCATTTTTTATTTTTTTGCCTTGTTTTGATTTTATTATTATTTTCTAGAAATTTGATTTGATAAAAATCAGAGCATCTCATTTTGATTTCCATGTGTCCTAAATTTTTTTCATATTTTTCTTTTTTTTGTAGTGGGTCTGGAGCAGTTTTCTTAGGTGTGTCTTCCAAATCATGCCCACTCTTTATTTGTGTAGCTCTTAGAAGATCCAAGTGTCTTAGTTCCTAATTTGAAATCCCAGTACGTATGTTTTACACACTTAGGGTTCGTTGTTAAAAGCATGTAGTTAAGTTTTGTGTAAAAGAAAATGCCTAAGAGTTGTTAGGTTGCACTAATTGTCAGTTGCTATTTCCTTTCTTTTTTTTTTAGTTACTACAGTATCACAATTTTAGCTATACATTGCAAAAAAAAAAGTAGTCATATAAATATCTAGTATTTATAGATGTTTTATGTAAAAGAATTTGGTGTATGTGACATTTTGCTAGAATTGGATGTCTAGAATTTATTTTTTATCTGAATTTTCTTTATATTTGACCTGATATTAATAAATATATATCCTAGCTTTCCATATCTTTGGCATTTCTTTGGGATTTGCAAGATTATCAAGCATTCCATAACCTTACTGTCTTGAATTCACTTTTTTATTTTTTTAGCCACACTTTTTGATGTGTAAATTGTTTTTTAGTTTACTGATTTAAATTTCCTTCTAATGACAACCTGCTCAAGGTGTAATCTGAACTTTCTTAGGTGCAAATAGATGGAAGCTGCTTTGGCATATTGTGCAGTGACCATTATTACTTTGGTTGAAGGGTCATTTTTACTAATACATACTTTACATTATAAAACAGTTTTATGATGTCTAAACAGTCCCTTAAATGGAAATGCACAGATTAATAAACCTGGTGATATATTTGTGTAGAATCATAAGCTTTCAACCATAAAAGGACTACAGTAAAATGCAAATTAACCTTTATGGAAGGTTACTTGGAAAGTATCACTTATTTGTAGATGTATGTCTTTTTTGCTTTTTTTTCCCGAGAGGCCTTGAGAAACTGTGAGTAGGCATCCTCTGTCTGCTGCTGCTCCCTGTGATTTCCTAATTTCAGATGAGCTTATGTATCTTTGAGCCTTCAAGTGTTGGTTGTTGTCCCTTCCTACCAAGCCAAGCTCATTTCCAGTGCTGCATTAAGCTTCTATAGATATAATAGGCTCTCTTCCTGAAAATACTGTTTACAATATGATTTGTAATTGTTTTGATATAAATCTATATTGCTTTGATATAAACTTCAATTATATTATAATCTGTTAAAAAACAACATTTTCCCTATGTTTCCATTTCATAATTTGTTATGTATGCATCTATCGATCGATACATACCTTTTGGGCAAATGAATAACTACAGATGTTTTTCAGCATATTTTGAGTGATCTATCATAGAAATTTATACCTAGAGACTATTTTGGAAGTGAATTTTATGTCTCTAAATGAAACTGATTTATTGCTAATGGCCTATCATTTCAGAGTTTTAGTACTTAGCCACCATTTAATGTATGGATTATTGACCTATTCACTCATATTACAGATGCTTTGAGCTGCTCAAGTCTGCCAGGAGAAATCAGTTTTACAGATTTAAAGATAAATGACATAGTATTATTTAATAGTAGATGTTATGGATGGCCATGCCCTTAATTGACAGTTTAACAGATTAACAGCTCACTGGATAGATTATTTTCCTCCTGCTTGGATTTTAGAGAATGAATGTATCTCTAACATAGCCAAAATCAAATAAAATAAACTTCTGCTATGTATAAAACTTGAGTGAGGGTATGGTGGATATGGAAACTAACAACCATCACAATAAAGTGCATGTGATAGAAATGTCAAAATCAAATGGCAAATGCTTTCTATAAAGATAGGTGCATTTTGCAAGGGTTGATTAAAAATATGGTGTGTTGAAATTTTAAAATATTGCAAATACTTTCCCTTGCTTTGGAAACATTTATCTTAACATTTTTTCCATTTTCTGAAGCAGTTGTAGAAGTCCTTGCTCATGAGTACCCTTATTAGGTATGATGAAAAAAATTCAGTGATTGCTGCTGAGTGCCATCCAATAGAAGGTGGCTCACAAAAATTTTATGGTGTGTGCTTAACCACCTTATTTACCAAATCTGCCACCATGTGAATTTTGACTCTTTCCCAAAATCAAAATGACCACGAAAGGTAGATAGTTTGAAATGATTCATGACATTCAGGTAGCAACCACAGAATAGCTAAAGATATGAAAGTGCACTTCCAGCACTGGTTTAGGATCCTTTCAGAAAGTTACCAGAATAATGAAATAAGTGTATTTGAAATTAGAGGCTTTTTTTTTTTTTTGTACTAAGGATTGAACTCATGACCTTGTGCTTGCTGGGCAGGTGTTTATGCTGCTGAGCTAAATCCCCAGCCCCAAGAGGGAATATTTTGAGAAGTTAATGGCAATGTATCTTTCACTATAATAAATTTTGTAAAATTTAAGCATTCACTGTATTTTTGGCCATACCTTGTATGTCAGTTTAATATTAAGAAATAATATTAAAGTTGTTACTCTTGAGAAATTTTAGAACTTGTATTCACTGAAGTGTTTGCATAGGCACATTCAATTGTACTGGAAGAGTATCTCATTTAATATTATTGCTTATGAAACGTGAAATTAAAAGAAACATTACCAGCATTTGAGTAATTAAGATATGCATAAACAGCAGCAACAATAACAGTGGTAATAATGACCATAATTAAAAAGAAATGAACAAAGAAATGAATTTGCCAAATATTCTATCTATTTTTTTTCTCGTTTAGCAATGCCAGGTCTAATAAAGTATTTCATGGGAAAGAGGGTTCCTGTCAGTTCATATGAGGGAGTCCATAACAGTAAAGAACTGACATTGTTATCAAACAGACTATTTTTGAGTTTCCATTTTGCAGTTAGTATGAAGTGGAGCAAGTCATTTACCCTCCTTTTTGTAGCTTCTTTCTCATGAAATGGGTGTAATAGCTACTTAGCCACATAGTTCATTTATCTGGTGCCATAACTGGATGACACACACCTTATTCTCTGAGTCCTGGTTATTCAGTTCTTTTTTGTTCCAGATTTGTGTGTTTTCCATGACTGTCAAAATCAAACAATATCATTGTCTATGACAGAGAAAAAGCTTGAAGTAAGACCATATTACTAAAAGTTAGTAGGAACTTTAAAGACAAAGTGGACTTGAGGGGCAGCCAGGAGATTGGGCTGAGAAGACCAAGGCTGTCTGCAGAACAGGTTGGTGAAAACGGGAGCTAGAAACTCAGTGTTGGTCATTGTGGAAAAGAAGGGTTACTGCTATTCTGCTCTGCACAAACCAAAAAGACTGCTTGTTAAACAGTTTATAAACAAGACAAACATTACCAGAAAGCACATAGTAGGTTGGTCTATTCAATTTCCTACAAAAATAACTATGAGTACCTTTTAATACCTAAAAAATAATACAGGGCAGAGAGTGATGTAATTGCGCTGAGAAGGATAATTGATGTGAAATTTCTAAAAAAACTAAGGGCTGCTTTGCAATTATATCGCGTTTTGTTTTTCTTTTTCTCCTTTTTTGAAATTTCTATTCCTGCTTTAGAAATAGATTAGGCAGAAGTTTTAGGGCTATGGAGTGGCAAGCACGTCTCCACTAAGACAGTCGTCATGACTCTTTTGCCTTTCCGACTGTTACTGCAATTTACTGCATGGTCACAGGTCTCAGAGATTCATGTGGTGTACAAACTAAAGTGACAAAAGACTGTTTTTCCCATTAATGCATTTTACTTACATAAAATGAAACTGCTTGATAAGATAAATCATGGAGAGAGAGTTGATAGAATGATAAAAAAAAATAAATTTTTATTACCCTGGATGAGGTATCTTTTGAATGAGACAGCGGAACCCTCTCACACACTTGGACTTCTTTGCCCACAAAAGCCAGAGCTGCTGAGCCTGTGCTGGCTCAAAGATTTCACACCTGGCTGTTGTCAGCTCGTACTTTCCATTTGGCAGGGTAGCCTTGTGATTCATGGCCAGTAGCCTGCCCCTGGAGGGTTGGTTAATGAGGTTTGAAGTTTAATTTATATTTCTTTTTTCAAAATTCTTTTTATTCCATGAAGATAAAAGTCAAGAGCTTCCAGATAAGCTTGGCTGGCGAGATTCCACTGCTCTTAAGTTTAAGAAGCCCAAGGGACTGTGGTTGGAAACACAAGGGCTGTCTGATTTGCTGGATGAGTCCGCCCAATGAGAGGTTTCTTGGGCAGGTACCGATTTACCTCAGGCGTTTAGAGGGCTTCTGTCTTCAGGTGGGCTGGTCCATTGTCTCTTCAGGGTACAAGTCTCTTTTGCATTAGTACTAAAGTGAAGGGCAGGCTCACTGAATCATGCGTGTCCACGCAGGCATGTGTATGAAAAGTAAGGCTAGCGATATTGAAAAGAATAAGCCGGTGTAGAGAGGAAGAGCTCCTGGAACGGTGGCATATATTTCTTGAAATTTCTACTCCCGCCTTTAGAAGAGGAAAAGGGAGTTTTTAGGACTATGGAATGCCAAGCACGGATCATCAAAGTTTTCTCTTGACTCTCAGGCACGGAAGATGTATTTTCAAACTGCTTGAAAAGCAGGAAGCAAAGGACAATAACAAAGAAGGTGTTACAGAACAGCAGGTCACTGACAAGCAAAGGAGAGAAGGAGAGATGTGTGTCACCGTGAGCCCAGGAGTGGCTGGCTGCATTAGAAAGATTCTGACCTTGATGTAGCAGTGACTCCTCTCTAACCCTGCAGAGATTGGGAATTCCAAGTTCGTGACTAAGTAATAATTTGCCCCAGTTGGAGGCACTGATAAAAGTTTATATACATGCTGCTCTTTCAAAAAAGCAAAATAATTTGAAGTGGAAAGAGTAGGGAGGGTCTGAAATCAAATTTCAGGTTTTAATGACTTGGGCTTCCTTGACTGTTAACTCTGATTGCATTTCCCAGGTACTGTACTATTGCTTCCCCCTTGTTTTCACCAGGTTAATTAATTAAATTCAACCAATGTTGATTGAGTTAGTTGGCTTCTCTGTAGTCTGAAGATTCTAAGAGTAATTAGGGCAAACATCTTATCATGTCAATCTTATATACCTGGTGAATGTTTTTAAAGTATGGTACCAGCCACCCACATCAGAGACACTTGGGTAGTTGCCAAAATGCATATTTCTAGGTTCCACTCCAGTCTTTCGTGTTAGAATTTATTGCACACGTATCCACACACATGCTCAAAAGAGTCTTATAAATACCATTATTTGAGAACCACTGCCTCCACTAATATTTTTCAACTTTAGGTGGGCAATATTCATAGAGGTAATTTTTCTACCATACATACCTTTGTGGTAACTAAAGTATTAGATTAATAATCACCTTAAACAGTTTTTAAGAACTTTTAAAATTCATTCTATGAATTCTATGCATATTTAGCTGTCATTATTTATAGTTTAATATGTTAACCTCAAGAAAAAACAACTTATTCTTCAAAGGGTAATAATATTTATTTGGGAACAGCAGAGGATGGCATAGGAGTATGCATGCTTTAGTGAAGTAGGAGTATATTAAAAAGATTGAGGCAAGGAGGAGTCTGTAAAGACAAAAACGAAGAAGATTTCATCAAGTGTTTATAACAATAGTCCTGGCCACAAGGCTGGTATTCAATGAAATGTCTTTTTAAAGTACTTTTTGTGTAAGGTTTCAGTGGCCTTTGTGCAAGTTTGTGATGCCAGCAGTCAGCAGTTATGTAATAATCCAACCTTTGTAACATGCTGGCATCACTTACTATTGATTTTAGTAGATTTGACACAAGTGACTCCATTTTGGTTTTCACAACTTTCACATATGTTTCAAAAGTATAACCATATTTCTACATTTGGATTGACTTTTAAAAATGGGAGTAGTTATTCTGTCTTTGTTGGAACTGCATTGTAGAGACATGTTATCGTAACACATGGTACACGTACAGCATGACATAGTGTGTTTATTATGCAAACATCTTCAGAGGATGAGCCCTGGATCTGTATTTCTTTTCTGTTCTTTTCTTCTCTGTTTTTCCTTCTCTCTCTCTCTCCCTTCCTTCTTTCTTTCCTTTTTCCTCCTCCTCATTCTCCTCCTCCTTCTTCCTCTTTCTTTTCCTCTTCTTCTCTTCCTTCTCCCCAGAGAACTTTATAACAACTTTGTGGCAGCCATCTTTCTGACATGGTTTCCTATTTAAGCCACAGACATGGTTTTCATTCTATTTAGAGTAATGGAGATAGGACATGTCTTAGTTGCTTTTCTTTCATTTCTGGGACAAAATACCTGACACCCAAAGTTAAAAGAGGAAAGGTTTGGTTAGTGTACGGTTTGTAGGTTACAGTCCATAATCAGGGGCTCCAAGGCAGGGTGCTTATTCTTCACAGAGGAGAGCAATTCATGGCAGGCAGAAGATAGCAAAAGCAACAAGAGAGAGGGCAACTAGCCTCTTTCTGCCTCCTTTATTTTACCCAGACTCCTGGGATTAGGGCAGTGACAATCCAATCCATGTACTGATCAGAAATCACCTAACCTTAATCCCAGCATTGCGCTATGAGTCAATCACAAACTTGGGAGAACATCTGGACACAAATCTTAACAAGGCATTTTGTTTGTTTGTTTTGTTTTAGTGGTGAGAATCAAATGACCTATTGATGTTAGGCAACTGCTCTACTCCTAAATGAACTACATCCTTAATTCACATTTGACATACTTAAAGGTACCACTTAGTTCTCAATTAGAAGCACCTCCTTTGCCTGAGGGGGCCCTTCATGCCTACTCAGAGAAGTGGGCTTCTCACTGATGACTGCTCTCAGCATGACCAAAGGAAAAAGAGAAATAAGAAATCCTTCTGAAGAAAGCCTATAGACTCCATTTCATTTTTTTCTTAAATGAAAAAAAGCAACATCTATTTTTCTTTTCTTTGTGGAAATGAATGAATGAAGCTGTATTCTTCATTGGTGTAATGCAGTTTTGAACAAAGAAGTAGAATAAAGGCCACCTTCCTTTATCTCTCATGTGGATGTTATTGCTGCCCAAGATTAAATGTCTCTGTCTTGGATCCATTATTGAGAATGTCCTAACTGAGCAACTCTGATTACAAGGTTTGCAGTACAGAGTTATCCATTATCCTTCACCTCCATGTGTATAATCCTAAATGATCCTGGAGCCCCTTAAGAGGTGTGCGGGGTCATTCTTGCTGGGCCAGTCCTTTCTTGGTTTAGCAATGAGAATCTATTTCATGTTCTTCACTGCCATTGTATACTCATGAAAGTCATCATCTACTTATAGAGATAATTTTGAAATATTCTCAAATTATAATCTTAATCCAGAATATAAATCATCAGCAGAATGCTGTCAATATAGCCATAGCAGCATCCAGGGTTATATTATAAATAACTGTACCCCTATTCCTGGTGCTTCCTTTAAATCTTCCTAATTCTCTGGAGCAGTTATCAGATCACAGATCTTGAAGCACATCTATCTCTATCACTTTCAGTCTTTGCTTTTCATGATCTTTAATTTATATATTGGAAAATCCTATTAAGCTAGACTTGACGGGGCAAACGATAGTAATTTGCTTTTTCTGTTGATTACAAATGTGATTTCAGGTTACCTATTACTAATAGTTTACTATTACTAATAGTTTCTTTTCTTTAGTTTGAGTTGCACTGGGGTTTTAAATTTAAAAAAAATTTTAAAAAAGAACTCAATGTAATTTTCAGTGCTAGTTTTTCTGACAACAAAACAAAACAGCCTACAGAAACTGAGAATCTGAGGTCTTTATTCTCTATTTGAAGTTAGTTTGGAACGAAGTTTTAAAATTAATTTAGAAATAAAGTTAACATGGATGAATAAATAAGAGAAACATGGTTAAAGAGATGTAGAGTATTGAGGGCATTCTGATGTCTCTTATGCACTTAGCTAAATTTGGGATTATAGTTTTTACCAGAAGTTGATTGTAATGAAAAAATCACAAAGCTTGTGTGCTGGCTATGGGACTAGAATAATCTGACTCTCAGAGAGTATTTTTAAATGACAACTATTCATGAGATTTATGAACTTCATATGATTTAGTGTGGCCACTTCTGAAACTCACTAGTCTTGAGATAAGTACTGAGTTGATAGAAATTTGAGGTGTCAATACCGTATTATATGGGGTTCTTATTACTGAGATACAAAACCTGACACTCACCACTTAAAGGAGGAGGTTTAATTTGTCTCACAGTTTCAGAGGATTCAGTCCAAGACAAGACTGCCACGGTGGAAGGGCATAGTAGAGTAAAATTACTTAGTTCATGGAGGCCAAGAAGCAAAGTCAGAGAAGAAGGGCAAAGGGCCAGACCTACACAACAAGGCCAAGTCTCCATGACCCACCCAGGCACACTGCAGATGTGCTTCATCAAAACCCTAGGAGGATTAGGAAGCCTGTCATGTCGACACCCCACTCTAACTGGCACAGAAACCTGGGAGGACTCTGTATTTGTCATTTGTAACTTATTCTTGGTGAAATTTGCTTAGATCAGAGCAACACTGGGTGATATTAGCCTCAACCATGAAGGTCTTGGTCTAGAGGGTGAGGGAGTAAGTCAGGGAAGGCATATCAATCAGAGGAGGAAGGAAGAAAAAGAAAAAAGAGGATGCAAATACAATTTGAGTGGAAATTTAAAAATAATGATTATTCAAAAGTTACTTGAATAAATATTAATGAATTTAGAAGTTTATAATTGCTACTTTCCACTAATAAATTTGATTATTACTGTTTTTATCAGGATACTTCTACTCCTATTGATAATCACAGGCTCATTTCCTTATGATAGTACTGAATCTTCACAAAGTAAATTAAAAGATCTTTTTGGCTTCAGTCCAATCCATAGTTTCTATTTGTTTTTCCTTTGACTCTTAGTCTAAATTCCATTTCATTTATAGACCCAAATCTGAAACTCATGAAGTGATTACATTACTTAAGCTCATTATTATTCTCTCCACTGACTTGTCCAGTTTTGAGCATCAAATTTGTTCACTATTAAATTTATTGGATCATTTGGTTTTGAAAGACAAAGTAAAAAGGATTATTGAAGTATGATCTTGGACCGTCAATTTTTTTCTTTTTAGTTCTAGGAATCGAACTCAAGACCTTGCACTTGCCAGGCAGGCACTTGCAACCCTGAACTCTATCCTTGACCTCTCACACTGCCTTGATCTTTCTTCAGCAAGGACTTGAGATTCAGTGCTCCATATAAATGACACTGCACCCACAACCCTCTTGTGTGAGGTGTCTCTTATTGTTCTGTGCCTCTGTGTTCAGTGTTTGACCAGCACTGCTCAATGACTGTTAATGAATGAAACATTAAATAAAGAGTGGAAGCAACGTAAAAACCTTGTAGGCAATTTCACTTGGCTCTTCTCAGAGCACTCCCTGCACTGTGGCTATTTGAGGTTATTTCTACTCAAGGCGACTCCAGCATCTGCCTGTGCCTCAAATGTTTCTTAGCATTTTTTGGAGGATTAATCCAGATGTTAAGACTGTTCTCTAGAGTTTAATGGTGTTGGGCATTTTTATCTACCCCTAAAAGAAGGTTCACACAGTAATAAATAGTTTTGCTAGAGATGAGAGCTGGGAGTTGAATTCCTAACCAAACTGTTTTCCTAAAGTAGGGGAAATGTTGTATTGGGGATAAAGTGTGCTCTTAAGTGTTCTCACCTCTAGGAGGAAAAATTCAATTTCCTGAAAGGTATGTCATCACTGTCCCTTCCTGAGACTTTAATCTTTGTAACACAGTGGAAACAGAGCTGAGGATCAAAGATGCAACACAAATTACTGGGTCATAGTTTGAACCCGACTCGTGTGGTCATCAGAGCGTCTAGGCGCAGGAGGTAGCCAGCTGCAGAAGGAGAGCTGTGGGAGTGTCGGAGGAACAGCAGGGAAGCCTGGGGAAATTATCTGAACACAGAATGGTGATTTTGATACCATGTTCTGCCACCAAGCACAGGTTATTAGCTGTAAAAAATCAATTTTCTTTGATAGTGTCTCTATGTCCCCTACCTCTTTTCTGAAATTTAGGTGATGACCAAAGTAACTTCACACACTATATTGTGTGGCATATTATGTGTTTGTTGCATTTAGCAGCTCTGAACATTATAAAATCAATAGAATACAATACTGAAACCAAATTTAAAAATAGGTACTGTATTTTTCCTATCTCCCTTGTAATTTCAATCAGATAAGGTTTTTTTGTTTCTTGTTCAAAGTTGTTTGGTGAGCATTCAGTTACCAAAGAGCTAAACATAAAGAGCTAAAGATATACTTTAATCTAATCATCATGTGTTTAGTTCGTAAGTGTGAAAAGTACATACAAGCACTAGTGAAAGAAATATAATTTGTATTAAACTGAGCTCATGCATTTACCTTTCTCTGCAGTTTACTTTCAAGGGTTATAATGCCTTTATTCCTTTTTCAATTTATGAGCTCATTTTTTTAAAAAACTAATATAACTACATTTCTAATAAATAGGAAACAAGAGAAAACATAATGCTTATAAAGTTACCACTCTAACAATAGATTACTAGAATTTTGGTATGCTTCTTTTCAGTCTTTTTTCTAGGCATGTAGGGTTTCTCCTTTAGTTATTACGTTATATATCTATGCTTATAGCTTCCTTAGATTTTATCTTTCATTGTAAGCACTGCCTATGATGCAATATAATATCTTAAGTATTATGGGTCATAGTACTTTGAAGAAGAGACAAGATATTCAGTTAGCTTCTTGTTTTTCTAGCTTGAGTGGTATAGCACACTACCATATTAATGTTCCTGGGAGGTTTGTTGTTAGAAATGTTTATCTTTATTCAACTCAGCATTTCCTACACTTTAACATACCTACTCCTTTTTAAAAGAAGAGACATATCAACATTTAAAGGACAGTATTTTAGGGGCTCTCATTTGGGAAAAATAATATAATATATCCCCATGAAATATAATGAAAACAATTTAGAAAAGATTTTATTGATATTGTTAAGGAACTGGGCATTTATTTCTCTTTGTGAGACATTAACAGGAATGAACATTAAATGTTTTTTAAATTTCATCAAATGATTTAGTTTTTGTTATTTAGCCCACTAATGTAGATATAATGAAAATTTCTCAGTATTGAATACTTTTAAAAATCCTGGATAAAACTTAACTGAAATTAGTGCACTATTTTCTAAATACAATATGAATGTACTCTACTAATATTTTATAGTATTTTATAGGGCTTTGACATTTCTATTCATAAATGACATTCATCTACAATTTTCACTCTTGGATTAACTTTGTTAGATTTTGGTAGCAAGGATATGTATTTCCTAAAAACTGAGATAAGTATTTTCCTATCTTTTGCTCAGTACAATAACTATTTATATCCAGTGTAGGAATTGTTTTTTCCTTGAACATTTGAAATATTTCACTGGTTAATGTGCTGAAGCTTATTACAAGGAATGTTCTTCAATAACTCTATCAATAATTTTCTCTTATTAGGTTTCTTTTTGTTATCAAATTTGATAATTAATATTTTTTCCAAAAAATTGTCTGTTTTGTTAAGATTATTTCCTTTTCATTATTCATACTATATTTTATGATTTTTAAACATTTTCCACAGTTGTCTTTTATGTTCCCATTTGTTTTTATTGATTGCTTCTTTTTTCTTTTTTTTATTTTAAAGAGCAAAACAAAATGAAACAAAAGCATAGAAATGGTACAGAATTTCAAAAAAGTAGGAAATTACCATTGTTATCTTAGAAGGATAAACTTGAGGTTTTTAATAGGTAAATAGAGACAACTTGAGGCCATACTGATAAGTGACATAAATCAAACTGACATGTGTAAATACCATATTGTCTCTTTAGTGTAAAAAAAACAAACAAACTGAAAGAGTAATAAGAGCTTCTGCCTCCTTTTGTAAGATCTCTTATTTGGATTTATTGATTCTATTTTAATTTTTAATTTTTAATTTCATTGCTATATCATTGCTAATTACTGAATGTGTGTTGACTTAGTTTTATTAAATATTAATTTCTTGATATTTTAGTTTGATTATTTTTCCTTTTTATTTTTTAACCAATAAGAACACATGACCATAGATTTGCCTGTAAGTAGATCCATGAATTCAATAAAGGTTAATATATCTTACTATCATGTATATCTAAATAAACTGGCCTATTGATGATTGTAGGAAAGTCCTCTGAAATAAGCTTGAAAATTGTATCTCTGTCATGTATTACACTTTTTCTTTTACTTGCTAAGTCTAAAATTGTTTAGAAGTAATATATACTGAAATCACTGAGCCTTTTCTAAAATCATAACTTCTGTGTTCATAGAGAGGGGGAATGATATGACCTACATAGTGTCTGTTTAATCCACTTCACATTTATTTAACAAATATTAGTAAAGCACTTACTTAATTCCAAGCATCCCATGAAGCATTTACTGAATGTTAATCAAATAAACCTTGAAAAGACATGTGACATAGATATTGTTTTCCCTGTATAGATGTGGAAGCCAAGGAACAGAGAGATAAAATCTGAAATCAGTGGATCTGGCTCCAAAGTGTGTGGTCTATTATATAATACTATTTTTATATTTTGAAATTTTGCTTGCTTTTTCCTCTGATAGAAATATCTCCTTAAATAAGTTTGAGGAAACTTTTTTACTTTGTGACCAAGTTAAGATTCTAGAAAGACTAAATCCCTATAGAATTTGATGCCAGTCTTAGGAAAATAATAAAAGCAGGTCCTTCTTATTTTACTCTTGTCAGAATACCTCTCTGTGAGTCTCTAGGCAAAACCTGTTTGTATCCAACCCTACTGAAAAACCAGTTGTGACAGCTGCAGAATCCAAAACATTCAGATCATCAAGATCCCCCACCATAGAGAGAGAACTAGAAACCAGATGGATGATATAGAGACCATTACATTAAGTAAAAAACTAAAAGAAGAAGAAACACTGGCCTATCACTATGCCTTGGTATTCTGTAGTGTTTGTATCAGACCTATCAAGAGAATCCTGACAAAGTATGGGCTGGGGTAAGAGGTGACTGAGGATGGAGGTCTGAGAACAGCAAACATCTGTGCAGCTCAGGACAAGCACTGAACTTGCTGCCCTTTTGGATGCTGAACCTCTCTAGGTAGAATGACCCTGTGAGCAATTACTTCCCAGTAAATGTGCAACACCTGTGGTTTACAGAGTCTGCTCCTGTGGTCATCACTGAAGTTTGGCAGGTTATGTATAATCAGCTATTTATAAAAAGAATGTTTTTCCCTCAGACTTTTTGTTGTTCTTTAATTTCAGCTACTCTGGGGAATATAGTTTATTTCAATGCTCCATGTAGTTGCTGATCTAGAAATCTAAAATCTGAAGTAGTCTAAAATTTGAAACTTTTTGGCACTGTCATGGTTGTTACATTGTGTCAACTTGAGAAGTTTCTAAGTTTAACTAAGACACTCATCAGGGAGCCAGGATCCTTACTTTGTAAATATCCTCATCCTGTGCAAGAGGAGGGCACAGAGATTTTATGAGTGCTATATTGGCCCTGGGTAGGGGGTGGCCTGTGTGTGATATAAAGGAGGAAAAGAAGGTCACTCCCCCATCATTTTTGCTCTGGCTGCTTTTGCAGGCTGCTGCCTTGAAGTGTTGCCCAGGTGCCATGCCACCAGCTGATGGAACCAGCTGATTATGGACTGAAACCTCCACAGACTGTAAGCTAAGTAAACCTTTTCTTTCTTCATATGGGGTGTCAGGTATTTTGTCCCAGCAATGACAGAAAAGTAACCAAGACAAGAACCAATATTACACCACAAGTAAAATATTTCACATTAGATTTCATGAGACAAATCACAGTGGAAATGATAGTAAAAATACTATATAAAGTTTCCTTCAGGCCATGCATATATCATATATGCATAAGTGCAATATATGAAAGATATATGAGTTTTTGGTTTAGAATTTCCTCTCATTCCAAAGATATCTTATTATACATATGCAAATCTTCTCAAATCTGAAGAATTCTGGGTCCAAGTGTTTTGGATAAAGGGATAATTAATCTGCATAACTTACATATTTTACTTCAGACCATGCTGAGCATAGCCTTCAGATCCTATAATAAACACATAGAAAGTTGCTTTTGATTTTATGGGTTGATTTCCTTATTACCCCAATTATTTTTAAGAAGACAGTTCTATTTAATTTCATTGAATGGAGTTTTACTTTTAATAAATCATTACTTTTAGTTTTAGTATGTTGTGTTTAAAGAAAGTGTTCTGTCTGTGTTGCAATACATGTATGCTTTGGTTTTAGTGTCAGTATTTGGTTTAGGAATCGTGTATAGCTTTTCATTATGAGTGGGGTAGTGAAAACACCATCAGCCATACTCCCTGACAGTGTGTAATACAGATGGAATGTTAGCTGTCTCATATTTAGTTTATAAAATTCTGTGTCAGTTGCTAAACTGAAAGGAGTATACAGTCAAGAAACAAGAGCATACCATACTATTTTTTCCCAAAATAATTTTAATGTTCAGTAGATTATTTAACTTTAAGATTTATCTATCATCAGATATGCCTATGCATTGTCTATAATATAAACTCATATTTAATAATATAAACATCATAGTTGAAAGTCATATGAGCATTCTTTGAACTTTCCTATATTTTCTTACATCACAAAAAAACCATCCATTTCAACTATTCAATCATTTCTCTTTTATCCTTTAGCTCGTCATGCCACCTATTTTCTGAACTGGATGTTTTATTGTAGGAGAATAAAGTGGAAAAATTATTTGCTATGATTTTTCTGGCTAAAGATCAGTACAAACAGTTCCTGCAACACTTGAGTATTATTGCCTTAGAATAGAGGTTCTCAGCACTTTCAGGCAAGAAATTAACCTGGAAATCTTGTGAACATAGCCTCTACCTTTCACTTCTGATCCTGTAGATCTGTGTGGACCCTGAGAATCAGCTTTTCACCATGTTATCAGGTGATTCTGGTGCTGATGGCCTCAGGCTATAGTTTAAGAAGCACTCCTCTAGAATTTTTGCTTCTATATAAATTGACATTTACTTCTATATAAATTAAGTAGCATTGTCAGATTTGACAAGTCCTTAACTAGCTTAATCCACTAATCATTATTGTAAGTCTAACAAAATATATTCTTTTTCAATAATGAATGGTGCTTAGAGCCATCTTTTTGGCTTTCTGGCCGGTCTGGTCTGAATCTGGAGAGTGAGCATTCTGAGCACCCAGAAGCATGACCGTGTATAGCTGCTGTGTTGGCCTGCTATATTCCTGTGCAGGAAACATTTCAAATGCACCATCACATTTTCTTAAGCATCTTTTCTGAAAATATTTTGTTGTGGTATCTTGCTTATAAGAGTGAAATAGGCAAAAAAAAAAAAAAAAAAAAAAAAAAAGCAGAAGTGGTATAGCAAAGACAAATGCTCAGAGAAACCAAAGAGGAGAAAAAAAGCACAATTAGGACCGTTTTAGTTTGATAGAATTCTTCTGAATCTCTCTTTCTTCTGGGTACACACATTGTTTTGATGCTTAGATTATGTGCTTTTATTTTCTATTTCATCATTCTATATAAGGTGGAAGAATTCAGACTCTTTTGGGGGTCTTTTTGCTTGATTACATACAAGTATCAATCATGAATTTTTTTCAGTTTTATGGAGCATTACAAAGTATTCTCCATCCCAATCAATTCTGTGTTACCAGTAAATAAACTTACAAGGAGACTTTCATATTAACAAATAATCCTTCTTTAAACATTTTTATAAACAGCTATGATCAAGAAGTCAACCAATAACAAATGCTGGCAGGGCTCTGGGGAAAAAGAAACCTCACCATTGGTGAGAGCATGAACTGGGGTAACCACAGTGAAAATCACTGTGGAGATTCCTCAAAAAACTAGGGTTGGAGGTCCCATTTTATCCAGTTAGTCCCCTTCTGGGTATTTTCCCAGAAGAGTTGAAAACATCTTACCATAGCAATATATTGTGCACCCATGTTTATACCAGCACAATTTGTAATAACTAAATTTTGGAAACAACACAAATGCCCATCAATTGAGGAATGGATAAAAAAGATGTGATATTTTTATATAATTTTATATTCAGCTATAAAGAAGGATAAACTTGAGGGTTTTATAGTTAAGTGGATGCAACTTGTGATCATACTCATAAGTGAAATAAATGAGACTCACATGTGTAAAAACATCATATTACCTCCCTAGGGTAAAAAACTGAAAAAGTGAATAAGATACAAACTGTACAAGAGATATTGTAAAAGTGAAAGGCAAAGAAACTGCTCAAAAGGGAAGAACAATCACAATGGGCAAAAGGAGAGAAGAAAGAAGGAAAAGGATTGTGTGTATATATATATATATATATATATATATATGATAGATAATTATACTACTAATCTCTGTTAGCTCATCAAAAAGACTACTTTGTGCTTTCACTGTCTGATCATTTTTATGCTTACATCTTGTAATCTGAGCAACTGCTTTGAAGATAACAATATGGAATTTATTAACTTGTTAATCTATTATTTTATTTTGAGATTCTGTATTGTTTTTCTTTTTTAGTTTTAAAATTTAAAAAAAGCAGAATGAAGAAGAAAATTTGGGCTTCCGTTTGGAATGCCTTTCTGGTGACTAGAGCACTGCCTCTTGTTATTTCCAATCTATACTCTCCTAACTGCCAAAAAAGAAAAGAAAAGGAAAAGGAAACACATATTTCAGTCATCCTAGATTACTTGTTATAGTATTGATTTATCTGTACATGTGTGAAATCCTTCACTTTACATATACAAATCTTTAAAATTTAAGCACATTTTTTTCTGATTCTATTTTTTGTTGTTGTTTTGGTAGAAATAGAGGCAGGGCTAGGTGTCTTCTCATAGAATTACAAGCACCAACTAAATCAGGCAACTCCAACCAAATCAAAATTTGTGATTTTTAAAATGAGTCTAGTATCTCTTCCTGTTAAAGTATTTTGTGGTTATTATGACCATCCTAAACATTTGTATGTTTTAAAAATTTCTTTAATAGCATGTTTGGCTGGTTCCTTGCCCTATGTTAGGCAGTGTTTTCAGCACTCCACATGGCATTAAGTGCTTTGCTGAATTAGCAGGCCTACTCTGTTGAGGCCTCATGAATTTCTAAAAAAATTAATCATTTTGCATAAGAATTCAAACATGTCTCTCAAGTGAACAGAGATAATTTTTCCTGGTCATTATTTCTTGTTTTCCTGTCTTGTAAGGGTTCTCTAGAAATTGATTTTTGATTTGCACCAGTTGTTTTAATATTCTAGTGTTTTCCAATTCTATCAGTATTAGTAGCTTCAGTGAATCCTGCAATTTAGCCCGACATTCAGGGAAGCTCAATATGCTAATTAAAAGATGCTGATTAGGAGATGTTAAATTTCTTTTAAGATCCTAGTTAAATATAACAAGGATTTTTGACAGGAAAGAAAGGGATGATAACAAATATAGAAGCAGGCAGCAGAAACTATTTAAAAGATCACTAGATGTCATTCTAGAAGATTAAGCAAAATAAGAATACTCTCCTGAGCATAAAAGTTTAACCCTTGATAATTATTGGTAAAAGATGTGCCTAATACAGGAGTTTTCTCATTCGTTTGGCCATTCAAGCTACAGATGTACGTGTTGCTTGAACACTGTAGCTACAGTGATGCAGTTCAGTCGCTGAGGCCGAGGTACAGTGATGAAGACCTGGTTCTTGTCTGTAAGGGACAAACTACCAAGGGACAGAATGGCGTAAACAGCACTCACCTTGTCCCTGCAGTTTGTAAGTTCAAAGAAGAATGACACCTCTTAGACACTCTAAAAATACTGGTGAAATTCATTTTCACTTGGGATTCTGAAATTAAGAAAACTGTGCTTGGAGGAGAAATTTTTCCATATGATTCATAACAACAGCAAGTGTACAGAATCTAGGTGGTTATAGAAAGGAGTGATAGCTGGTGTGATATGGGACATTCAGAAAGTTCTCTTAGTGACGTAGAAGGCTAAGGAAATATCCTCATGCAAGCTGTACTAGGACCTGATTTGGAAGCCAGAGGTTGCCCCAATCCTAAGGGAGGCTCTAGAATCTGGTCCTTACTGGTCCTTGGCCCTGAGGCTACAAGATGTCTGGTACTTGAAGTGGATGAAGCTTGTGCTGTCCTGAGCTGAGGCTGCCATGTTCCCTCCAGATGCAAAAGGGCTCACTGCCGCTTTTCATTTATGAAGACCTCTTTTTGCATCCTTCATGTGTTCAGCGGGACTAATATGAATTTATCATGTTTGGAGGCAGCTTCATTCTCTCTGAGATGAAGCCACTGTTTCTTCTGCCACAGGCAAGTCTGGCAATAAGAATTATGGAAAATACAGAACATAAACAGTGATAATGCTGTTAAATACTGGGTTAAGAATTCCATAAAGTGAACTTCACTGCACTATGAAACATAATATAATATAAAAATAGCATAATATCCTGTTAAACTCTTGTCAATAAGTAATACTAATTTAATTGGTAGAAAAGTAATTAGACTCTCAGACATATCATAGTATAATATTTAAGCATGTAATTTAGTCTCAGGAATATTAATACTAGGTTTCTCTCCTTTTCTCTGCAATTCTTTTACCAACCACATTTGGCTAAATACTCCTGATAATATAAGGAGTAGTTACCTAATTATGTGCCTCTTATGTGCTGGACATTTTGCCAATGTTACTGCTAATTCTTACAGAATATTCTAAGGTAGGTTTTATTCTCTGTTTCTGTCTCTATCTCTCTGTCTCTTCTTCTTTTTTCCCTTCCCTTCCCTTCCCTTCCCTTCCCTTCCCTTCCCT